>JAQIWA010001004.1:0-22377 GCA_034693305.1 Eueremaeus valkanovi
GAAATATTTAGTATTTATTGATTAGAAAATTATTTATATCTATGAATAGTATAATAAAAGTCAAGAATATTGTTAACACTTATACAGTAATAGATATAAAATTGGATTAAATTTAAGAAATTATTTATAATTCTATTGATATGTTTGAACAGAAACTCAAATGTTATAAAAGTTATGAATGAAAGCAAACAAATCGTGTAAAAAGTTATTTCGTTTATATATTATTTATAGAATTAATTATAGATTTATTAAAGCTTTTAATTTAAATATAATTTAGTTTTTTATAACTATTAATAAAAATATTTTCCATTCGTTTCCAATCGATTTGAAAATCAGATTTATTTTGCGTTCAGTTCTTATGAATAAACTTCAAAATATTGAGCACTCATTCGAAAGCAATTATTTTTCTACACTTTTCGATCGTATGTTCACTGATATTGAATTTCTAATAAAAAATGTTTATTTAGTTTCAAAGCAATTAATTCGATACGAATTGTAAAAAAATTTTCTCCATTTTTCAAAATCGATATTTATTTTCTCAATTTTAAGCATTAATTACACATAAGTTAGAAATGTGCAAATGAGGGGCATAGCCAAGGTTGAAAACAAGTGGCCTTTCCGGTGAGTTTCCTCTTATCCCGATTTTGGGGAAATTTTTTTGACCCAAATTCGCTGAGTATTGAATATCCACTTGATTTTGGAAATGTTACCAGGGGGTGTTTCGGGTGGACCAGCTTGGTCATTACTGAACTAATAAGTTGTTAATAATATTTGTAGAAATCATTAGTTTCTGAAGTATAGAAACAAAGTATTCCTGTGTTTAGAATTTGTTCTTGCTGGAATATACCTTGCTATTCTGTTGATTACAGCCAAAATGTGGAAATTAGAGCTCATAATTAGGCTGAACACTTAGCAATGCACTTAAATTGATCAAATGTCCCAGACTTTTGAAAATATAATAATGGAATATTTGAGCCCCAGATACTTGCCTGGTATTATTGATACATCTATAATATGTTTTGATGTATTATTTGGAGAAATGGATTAAAAGTGGTTTATTCGATACGCAATGTAAGTGTACTGTACTGTTATGTACTGTATGTATACTGGCTCAGTTCGTTGGAAAGTGCCTGTCCGATCGAATTGCTAGCATTTGCCCCAATCAGGGCCTAAACAATATGTTTGTCATAAATGCAGTTAAAATTGAGTGAAAAGAAAAGCAGAGAAGAAGTTAATGGACTTAAGCCGGACTCTATTTACGAAAAGTTAGTATAAACAAGCTTGATCATTTAAACGCATAAAATAGTCGAACGCTTTACTCAAATGAATATAAAAATGGCTAAAAAATTAATAGAAATATTCATTGACTTTATTTCCAAAACTAGGCTTATATTGATTTAAAAACTTTTCCAAAAGTAATGGAAAATAAAAATTGAAAAAATGAGAACATATTTAAAGATTCAAATTATGGGAAGTTATTCATTGAAAGCAAATAATTGAAGGAAAAAATAAATTATTTCTCATATTAGGGATGACCAAGGGCTCAGCAGTAGGCAGACTATACAGTGATGACAGAATGATGTTAAAATTCAAGGGGTATAGAGAGGGGTAAAATAGCGACAAAAATCAATTTTGAACAAAAAATTGACCCGGTTTAGACTAAATTCTGTAAAATTAAGCTTAATTTAGCCCTAATTGTCGTTAATTCAATTGATTTTCGCCATCATTTTTGTCTTAAATTGAAGACAAGTCTTTCACCCAAAAACTCAGGTATTTTAACCATGTCCTGCCCCCTGGCCATCCCGATCCTCATATCTCTTGATTTATTACTTCAAGTTATTTGTGAGAAAATGATTAAAAAAATTCAAAATTAAAGATAAAATAATTATTTAAAGCTTAGAAAAAATGTAGAAAACTATTGAAAAGATTGGGAGAAAAGATAAATAAAAGAATTAATTGTCAAACAAACAAAATGCGAATAAAATAATATATAATATAAAGTCAAATAAAATAAAAAAGTAAAGCAAACAAAAAGTTTTGTTCAAATACTTTCAATACAAGTCTTGTATTAACTTTTCAATTGGTTTCAATCGGCAAACAGACGATAATTATTGTACTGTTAGTGTTGAATAACTGCTCTCTTTATATGAATGCAAATACTATACAAATCTCATACAACACTTACATTACATATACTGTATTGAAATACAGGTTAACTCACATATAAATAAAAACAAATATAAACCAAAAATAAATAAATAATATATATATTAATAGATTTGTAAAAATATAAGAATAATTCATTTAAATGATTGATTAGATGTAATCATATTATTAATCCGGATTAGTTGAGTGCACTATAGTGTGCGTAAATGTTGTGTATAGTGTATAGAGTAGTGAATAGTATAGAAAGCGTTCATATCTTACGGATCGATATATCGATAGAATCGTTGCAACAATTTTAATGTGTTTTTTGGCCGCAATTGTGCGAACAGAACATCCATTGGATTGCATTGGAAAGCATTGAAACCATTGAATGCATTGACTGAATGCATACGATATTCAATACATACTATTAATATACTATACTTCAATTGAATTCAATACTACAGTATATTTGAATATTTGTTGTCTTTCTCTCTCTCTCTCACTGACTGTCTGTCTCTCTGTAATCATAATTGAGTTATCGATTGATTGATTGCTTGACTAATAACTGCAACCATTTCTGGACTAATAACCCGATTCCTGACTCAACTGAAATCGATTCGTCAGTCAGTTATGTCCGAAACGATTGTCACAAAAAACAATTCATTGGACGACAACTTGTCATCGACTGAACCAACGGTTAGTTTTCTATTGATTTTGGCTATGATTTCAATTGTATTTCAGTTCAATATCTATTCAATTGATTCAAATCCAGTATTTATTGCCATTTATTGTCAATATTTTTATTTGTTTTCTCATTCAAACACTTTTTGCGCCAAACGTTTGACTCGTTTTCCTCTCAGATCTCTGTTTGTAATCACTTTTTAATTGTATTTATCGTTAGATTCAATGCATTTATTGTTTTATTCTATACTTTAATATATATTTATTGTATTGTATTGACTGTCTGTCCAATGCATGCATTGCTTTATATTTTAATTAATATTTGAAATGTGTTTTCGCCGTATGTTTAGAGCTATTCGTATAGTGTTTAGCATTAGTTGAGTTCAATGCGAATCCAATACACTCTTCAATGCATTCAATCTATGGCTCGCATAACAAATGGCGTCCTTTTCGGCGCTCAAAACACTGTTGGCTCGAATGCCGTCTACTTTTCAATGCATTGACAACACCAGAGCCTACTATTGGCTCATTCTCTCCACCAATCAGTTGACAGTATTCTAAGCGGCGCTCAAAACACAAATTATGTCCACTTTTTTGCTCAAAAAGTTTTTTACTTTATTTTTATATTATTTTATATATAATTAAAAATATTTTTAATGAGATTTTGAATGAATTTTTATAATATTTGTCTACTTGTGTGCACTGTTAGGTCGAATCTAATCAGAACTCGACGGCCGACATGAAAGACAACGGCGCCGACGAAGTGGAGGAAAGTTCGCCCAATAAGAGGATTAAGTTATCCAACGATTCCAATGTGAGTCCAATTGAATGCTTTAAAACAGTTTTGATTTCATATTTGTATCGATTGTATGCATATATAGGATGTGCCCAAAGATGCGACGCCAGCCCCGACCGGCAGACCGGGCCGGCCCTCGAAATCAGCCAAACGATTGAATATATTGGAGAAGACGGCCAAAGAAGGCGAGGCTTTGCTCCAGAATTTGGGACATAAGGCAGACGAGAACCCGGAGGGTCGGCGCCAAACACGATCTCAGACTCGAGGAACACCTGCTGTGGCGGCGCCCACACCCAAAAAGAGTGCTCCGAAGTCACCGCAAAAGGCAATACATTTGTTGAACCAATTGTTATAAAGTCTTAAATATTTATCGAATCTATTGATGCAATTGTAGGACAACTCCAACTCTGGAACTCCCAAACGACGCGGACGTCCGCCGAAGAACTCGATTACAAATAATTCAGTTGAGAAGAAAACTGAACCGAAGCCGAAGTCAGAGAAGAAGAGCGAACTTCAGAGCAAACCGGAAGCGGCGGACGATTCGGACGAAGCCATCGATTCGGACAAAGCAATCAATAATTCGAACGAAACCAATAATAAGACCACAACTGATGGCAATGAGAGCAATGATGACTCAGAGGTGAGACAAACGAAGCCCGAATCGGACGGAGCCGTAGATAACGAACAAACGAGCCATGAATTGAATGAAAACATTTCTAAACACAACTCTATATCCGACGAGACGTCGAAATCACTGCCGGTTATAGACAAACAAACACAACAACAGACACAGTCGACAGCACAGACAGCAGATTAATGTGAGTCACAATCCATACACTATTTCAAAGCTTTTATTCATTTGTTTAATTGTTTTCTATTGTCTTCTCTATTGGTCTACAGATAAGGCCATTATTGGGGCAACGGTTCGATTGCAATGTTTTCATCACTTTTTTCCACATTTTAATTATATAACTAAACCGAAAGTTCAATAATATTTTAATAATAATTTTCGTTGAATTACAGCAAAAGAATAATTCAAAAACAAAATTATATCCAATTATTTAATCGACTGTTCATTAACTCATGAATTCATATAATATTTTCTGACTTTTCTTAAAAGACAAACAATTAGTTCATTAATTGGATTATAATTTTCTTTTTTTTTTAATTTAATGAATGATTTTTTGTAGTTATTTAAAGCATTCATACATTAATCGCACAAATACTGAACGATTCACAGCAGACACAACACAACTAACTCTCTATTATCTCATTTCACACTATATTTTGGACGAAAGCTATCGAATGAAAGACAGGTTTTGACCATATTTTTAATGTAAGATAATTATCGACAAAATTCATAAAATTAAATATAAAAACCGAAAAAATTTCTCTTTTTTCCAATGGTTTAAATGTATAAATAATTAAAAAGTCTTTTCTTATATAATCTTTAAAACAAAATTTTGACGCTTTTTCTGCTAATAATTATTATTAGTTTTAAAAAACAAATATTTGATACAAACGAATGTAATTTTATTTTTCATTATTATTATTATTCATTTTTTTAATTAATTTTTCATTTTTGGCTCTTATTTGATAGTCATTGCAGTCTTTTGTTTAATTAAATATCTTTTTTCTGTTTAATTAAAGATTATATAAAAATAATTACAAAATAATAGGAGTTTTTAAATAATTATTCCATTTATTCGAAAATATAATACAGTTTTATATTATATTAAAATACTGTACAGTTGTCTCACAAACAGAATTAATCCTAACATTAATTCCTATTCTTTAGACATTTTTTGTGCTTTTTTTCTTCCCTTAAACAACAAATTGTATAAAATGTTTAACGCATTTAATGAAAGACAAAATTAATTTTTTGTTTTGTATTTCTTTTCTCTTTATTTTATCGATCGATCTATCATATGGTGCAAGGTTAGATGAATTAAATGTCAGCTAAATATATATATAAATAGTTTTAATATTATTATCAACTTTTTTGTCATTTATTTTGAATTTAAAATCAATTTTTTCTCTTTTTTTGCAAACTTTCTGTTTGTTTATCTCTTTATAATTGTATAACTTTTTTCATAATATCTGTCATTAATGTAGACAAACAAACGAATAGTTTTTTTTTTGGAAAAACAAATGTTTTATTTTTTTTGTTCTGAAGTGTGCTCTCAATTAAAAATCATTTTAATTGATATATGAATTGATTGAAACATTTATTTTGTATTTTTGTTTATTGAGTGGCAATTGATTTGTATGTATGGCCACAGAGTTATAGCTTTAAATTATATGACAACTCATTCATTCATTTGTTTCATTCATATCATTAATGCATCGATTTTTTGGTTGATTTTAATGTCAGTGCCATTCATACCAAACATACGACGATTTATAACAAATTGATTAATAACTCTATAATTGTTTTTCTGTATTATTTGCCACTCATTTCAATAGTCTCTTAACGTCTGATTCGATTGACTTAATCTCAATCTCGTCTACATTTTTGATGTAATTTAAATCCAATTCCAATAAATATTTCACGTTTTAAGTGATGACTAAATATAAGTCTTTTTTATTTAATTTATTATTAATTATTAAAAACTACCAAATATTCAGAATATCATTAATCTGAGTGCACTCGTAGGACAGGTAAGTCATATTCAATTGTATTCAAGACTATAAACAGAAGGGTTACTGTATAGCCCCTGTGCTTCGCTGGCCCCCGCATATACCGCAAGCAATGAATAGGAAATATGAATGGCTGAGGTCAGGGGCACTTGGTTTCAATGGGACACTTTGAAATTCCTGTGCGTTTAGGCACCAGGGGCGTTTTTGGAAAAAAAACCTAAACCAGAAGATTTTTGCGATTGAGATATTTGATTAAATGTTCTCCAGTGCCTAAACGCACAGGAATCTTAAGGGGGCTAATGATAAAAGTTGCCCAGGAAGAGCTCGTCTTTCGATTGGCATCGGGTCTTGTCTGCGGCATTGGAGCCAGAAATATAGTTCTCTCTTTATTGAATAATTATTGAGCAAGGTGATTCGTTGAGAAACAGTTAAATTCTCTTACTGTTAGGCATACAGTGCTAACAAATGTGACAAGTTTACTTTTTGTCTAAACTGTAAATGATAAATTGTCTTCAATTCTCCTTTCTTTAATTGATTAATAGCTTGCTCATCTCTGTTTGAAATAGTGATAAGCTCATAATGATTATTTTTCCAGATCAACCTTTCTTAAACTGGATTAGTATTGTCGAGCTTCTGGATATTTTTGAACTTTATTCAAGAGCACTTAATTCTGTAGCACCTTATGCACCTTGGTTCAATTAAAGTTATTTTTACACAAAATCATAGAATAAATGAATTTTGAGAACTATTTGAAAAAATTAGATTTTCAGTGTTTAACGTCCAATGAATAGTGTAATTGATTCTTGAATAAAGAATTTGAGCAAGATATATTTATAACTTTATAGAACTCAGTGTACAGTAAGTCTGCTTAGCGTGCAATTAGAAAACGACCCCTTATTTTGTTTCAATGATTTGCAAGTTTTCAGTCATTTGTTTGAGTTTTCAATTGAATACAGATTTCAATTGAATTAAGAAAACAATCAAATCATCAAAAGATGTCTTTTCACTCAATAGATCCGATGACTGATGGCTCGAGTGGACAGTTGGCACCGATTACGGGAAAGAGTCATTTGGATGGTCTGACGTGCGATTGGATGCGCGAAGAAGTGTCCACTGGTGTCAGTGCACCCATACATGCATTCATGCATTCATTCAATTGTTTATTATATTTATATTGAATTAAAAACTAATTTCTCTTTAAATCTATTGATCGATGAATACAGACATCAATAATGGCAGTCGAGTTCAACGGAGGGGTTGTGATCGGCGCCGACTCCCGGACCACAATGGGGTCAGTAATGGCTTTAATCTTATGAATAGATTTTGAATATAATTAATAAATGATTTGATCTGTTGTTCAGGTCTTATATCTTCAATCGAGTGACCGATAAGTTGACCAAAATTACAGATCATATCTATTGCTGTCGTTCCGGCTCTGCGGCCGACACGCAGGCGATCGCAGATATAGTGGCCTATCATTTGAACTTTTATGAGTAATATTTGCTTATTATTGTTGTTATTATTGTTTGGATTTTAAGATAATATTCGTATTGTTTGCACCCAAGGATGGAAACGGGAGAACCGCCTTCTGTGAGGATCGCCGCCAATATATTCCGGGAAATGTGCTATAACTACAGGGACTCGTTGATGGCCGGCATCATCGTTGCCGGTTGGGACAGGCGTGAAGGCGGACAGGTATGCTATGCCTTATATTGTTGTTATTTGATAATTGTTTTATTGTAATTCATTTCAAGGTCTATGCGATACCATTGGGCGGAATGATTGTTCGACAGCCCATAGCCATTGGCGGCTCCGGTAGTAGTTATGTGTACGGCTTTGTCGACTCGAGCTTCAAGCCTGGGATGACTGCCGAACAGACCGTTAAATTCACCGCCAATTGTAAGACTATTTTTGTTAATATTTTTTCAAAATTAATACAAATTATTAATAATTAAAACTCATATCAAAGGTCTGTCTCTGGCTATGAGTCGCGACGGTTCCAGTGGTGGAGTCATACGAATCGGTGTCATTGATAAGGACGGCATCAAACGACAGATCATTGCGGGCGAAGACATGCCTAAGTTCTACGAGGGCTGACCTCAACAGCTATTCTTAATTAGCGATACTTTTTATTATATAAACTAACGATTCGTTAGTTTTTTCATTTGATTTAAACGAATATTAAATAAAAATAAAATTATTTCTAATAATCTGATTGTTGTTATCATTATTTTTGCCTAATCTTTGGTTTACAGTGAAGAACGGAAACGGTATATCCTCTTCCCTTTGCTCTCGTACTCTATTATAGCTTTATTTAGTCGTCTCTTCCGTACAATCATTGTATTTGTTAATTGATTTTCAGACTATTTGAATGTTTTTCATATTATATGAAATGTAATAATGAGTTAATTAAGTGATTGTTTGAGCGTCGAGTCATGTGTCCGACGTCTACGGTTGCCAATTATGATGTCTGGTCCAGCTTTTTGCCAGCTATTGATGTCGATGTCCTTATGCCGAACGGGATCTTAATTACAGTGAATGTAATGAAAGAAATCACGTTTTCGGAGATTAAAGAGGTTTGCGATTCAGTTCATTAGTTTACGAGTATTGTGAACAGAATTTTGGGATATCTACAGATCATCTTCGAAGAGGCCGAACATAAAGACCAGCCTCTGTTCGGTGCTCTCAGAGACAAACAGTCCTATGTCTTCACATATGTTAATATGAATACATCCGCTCAGAAGGAACTGGATGACGAAGACGTGCGTCTGTGTGATGTCTGTCCATTCCTGGCTCTGTTACGTCTGGTGGAGAGGAAGGGAGATAAGGCTGCCCTTCAATTGGACGCACAAATTGGTCTCCTTATAGGAAAGAGTAATAATTAGTACTAATTATAAGTACAATAATAACCGCTAATTGACTGCAAATATGTTTTCAAAAGAGTTTTTATTTGTCGTTAGGTTTGAAAGAATTCGATTCACTTATGAACCCAGAAGTAAATGATTTCAGATTCAAAATGAGAACATATGCCGAAGAAATAACTCAGGAAAGGGAACAAAAAACATGGATCGAGAAAATGATATACCAGTATCCGATCGGCATTGATGTCAGTCGAGAACTGCCCCAATATTTGAAGGAAAGACTCAATAATTCGCCGAATATTTCCATAAAATTGAGATGTGATAACACCTCGGTATTTATTTATTTATTAATATTGATTAGTTCTAATTATTATCAAAAGCATTCGTGTCATACAAATAGTTTTTATTGAATAACACATTCAATGATAAGATACTGAGAATGCAAATACACTAATCTGGCACAACTGAATATACAGTAATCTGACTATAAGTTTATGAATTAATTAATTATAATATTTTGCAAAATCTATTCGGATATACAGCTAATTCAAGAACTGTCACTGCCTTACGATTTATTGCCCGAACAAATAATAGACGTACTCTTAAACAATGATCCAGATGCTTATGCTCATCCCAGCGCTTACTTACTTAAAATCAATGGTAGACTCGAATACTTGTTAGGAAACTATCAATTGATTCAATACAAGGTATTATAGAATTGAGTATAGAATCAAAATTAAACCAATATTTTTGCAAACAATCATTGAATTGAAGCCAATTCGGGAAATGATAGTCAACAACGAAATGCCTTATTTGGTTGCAGTCCTCAAAACCAGTATTGAATGTAAGCATACTTTCAAATAATCTGATGAAAACATTTTAACCGACAATTGATTGAACAAAACCAGTCGAAGACGAACCCATATATTCAATACCAGAGTTCCCACGACTTCGGTCTCCATCTATAGTATCGCTGTCGGGGGGAACGACCAGAAGAAGGAATCATACGATCAGTTCGTGGAAAATAGAGAGGAAACTAATCATTCATATTAATAGTGCGCAAAGAATATTCAGTTTAGACAACAGTAAAGTTGTGATAATGACCGGTCTATTCCATGGCGGGGAACCTCTATGTGATCATCAAATGTCTTCACCAATAGTGCCCAATGAGTCGGGTGATGGCCAGTGGGAGGAAGACATCATTTTGGATATAAAGATCTGTGATATCGCACGTATGGCTCGACTCTGTTTCTCTGTGGTAGCCATTGGTGGCAATGCGAAGAAAGGAAAGACCAAATATGTGCCCATCGCGTGGGCCAACACTAATATTTTCGACTTTAAAAACATACTAAAAGTCGGTTCGATTACACTTTCGATGTGGAAATACGACCCGGATTTGGATGAATCAGAAGTGGAAATATTCAATCCATTGGCAACTGTAGTGCCCAACCCGTGTGTAGAACAGGCGACTTGTCTTACCATTACATTCAATCAGTACTCCGAAGGAGAAACACAAATAGCGTTTCCATCGATTAATGAGATATTGAAGGAAACGACACAAAACAGATCCATAACTGATAGCATCGAAGAGAATGTGGCCACAGATGAGAACACTTTCCGCAAGTCTAGACACGCGAGCAAACAATTCATGGAACAGCTCAAAGAGATCTGTGACAGAGATCTGTTGCATGAGATAACAGTTCAAGAAAGAGAACTCTTGTGGTTCTTGAGGGAAGACTGTCGTAATCTATTACCACATTCTCTGAATAAGCTATTGATTTCATTCAAATGGAATAATCACAAGACAATCGCACAGGTATTAACTTTTCTCCAGGAATGGCCAAAACTTTTACCCGAGAAAGCACTCGAATTACTCGATTACCCTTACGCCGACTCTTCGGTTCGTAAGTTTGCCATTGAGTGCTTGAAAGGTACGGCACCTAAGCTTATGTTTTGCTTTATTAGAAAATTGTGTGAAAATAAACTGAATTTTACTCAAAGGTATAACAGATGAAGAATTGTCTCTATATTTGCTGCAATTGGTTCAGGCGCTCAAATATGAGTCTTATATGTACTGCGATTTAGTCCACTTCCTGTTAGAGCGCGCGTATAATAATCAACGAATAGGCCATTCATTGTTTTGGTTACTCAGGAGTGAAATGCATGTGCCGGCGGTGTCGGTCACCTTTGGACTCATTCTTGAAGGTTTCATAACTTATAAGCCTTTAGTTTCTTAAAAATTATTATCAAATCTTATTAATTATATTAAATACTTATTGGAAAGCCTACTGCAGAGGGGCTATGGATCACATGCAGGTACTGGTGCGACAAATGGAAGCATTGACTAAACTTAAAAGAGTTAATGAAATCATTCGCGACGACAAGAATAAAGATAATCGCGAGAGAAAGATAGGGCTAATGCAGGACATAATTGTGCAGAAGTACTACGAAGAGGCTCTGCTCAATATAATCAATCCACTCAACCCTATCTACAAACTGGGATCAATCAGAATCAACAAATGCAAATTCATGGACTCCAAGATGAAACCGCTTTGGCTGGTCTTCACGAATGAAGATGAAGACGCGTCCGACACATACCTCATATTCAAGAACGGCGACGGTTTGTCCGTTCAATCCATTCAAATAATATAATCTTTTTCTGAAAATTTCGTTCATTTATTAAAAGATAAAAAATGACTAAAAATATCCTTAAAAACTCCAAAGAATTAAATATTAGATAAAAATATAATTGAGTTTTACATACGATTTATAGATAAAAAGTGATAACAAATCTGAAAATAACTAAAAAATCTTATTTTTTCTGATAATCGGTTTAAAATTTTTTAATGAGATTTCACTTTTGCTTATTCTTATCGTCAGATCTAAGACAAGATATGCTAACTCTGCAGATGATTCGGATTATGGATAAGTTATGGAAAGATGAAGGATTAGATTTGAGAATGAATGCCTACCGGTGCATTTCGACCGACCATAACGTAGGTCTTATTGATGTGGTATTAAATGCCGATACGATTGCAAACATACAGAAAGAGAGAGCCGTCTCTGCGATCGCTGCCTTCAAAAAGGGTTTATTATTTAATATTTGTAATCATTTATTGTGAACTCAAACACATTCTTCATTTGAAGGTTCGCTCCTGTCGTGGCTTAAAGACCACAATCCAACCGAGGAATCCATCAATAAAGCCATAGAAGAGTTTACATTGAGTTGTGCCGGCTATTGTGTGGCCACTTATATACTAGGAATAGCCGATCGACACAATGACAACATAATGGTTAAGAAAAATGGACAGTTGTTTCACATTGATTTCGGACACATTTTAGGCAAATTCAAAGAGAAGTTTGGTATTCGTCGCGAAAGAGTGCCGTTTGTATTGACGCACGACTTCGTAAACGTCATAACTCACGGCCAGAATCAGCAGAAGTCCGAAGAATTCAATCGATTCCAGCAGTACTGCGAACAGGCCTTTATGATCATACGCAGGAAGGGCTCCTTTATTATCTCACTGTTCGCTATGATGCTGAACACAGGCATACCAGAGCTGTCCTCAGTCAGTGATTTGGATTACTTAAGAGAAACACTGGTTCTGGATCTGAACGAAGAACAGGCCAGAAGTCATTTCCGCTCCAAGTTTACGGAAGCGCTTAAGAACAGTTGGAAAACGTCTTTCAACTGGTGGGCACATTCCATGGCCAAAGACAATAAAATGGCCGATTAGTGAGTGACCCAGCGGTCAATGTTTGCATTAGTCCCTAACATAACAGTTCTGTATCAGTGATAACGAGTTTTTGCTTAACTTCTTGTAATAGTTTTGTTTAATTAGACATTTATTTTGATTTTCTTCACTATTTTCTGTTGACTTATCACTGGATTTATTATTAAATTTTATTTCATTTATTTTGTTATTCATTTTGTTTGCGTTCAAAAAGTTTTTTAATCTCTTTTGACTTTCGTCTGGATTTTTGTTTTCTTCGCTTATTTTTGATTTTGTTTTATTCAGTAATTTATTACTTAATTCTTCAAAACTTTTATTTAGATTTTGATCTGATTTACACAGACTTTGAGTCTTCTTGTTATCAGATTCTTGTTGTTTATCAGCAGAAGAAATAAATAGCTTATTATCAATTCCGGTGCCATTGGTCTGTAGTCTGTGCCCTCTTGTCGTCTGATCTTCTCTCTGATTCAATGAGAGCTTATCATTGATTCGAGACTTTATTTTTTGAGAATCACTCGACTCTTGTCTGATCTGAATGTCAGATATTAACTGCGAATCAATTATCTGCGAAACTCTTCTTCGAATCTGATTCATGACTTGTCGAGAGTTCGACGAATCACTAGCAGGTGTGTCATCAGAATCGACAGATGATTGTTGTAATTGCATTGAAATCGCTGGTAATGAAGCACTTCTCGCAGCTCTTCTTCTCATGTCTGTTGTCTTAAGCAAATCGTCTCTACTATTAGTATTAGTATTCATAGCATTCATAGCTTTGGGCTTAACTCCCAAAACAGGTTTTATAGCTTTATTCCGATTCATATCCCGATTGACTTTATTTACAAAACTTTGCTTTACTTTTATTGGCGATGAGTTTGGCGTTTGAATGCTTGCACTCATAATAGTGGAGTGGCTTTTATCGATGCCATTCCTCGCATCCAAACTGACAGTCGGCTTCAATGCGTACGAGCGATGATATATCACATTCTCTTTGAGTTTAGATTTACTTAAAATCTTATCAATAAATAAGTTCTGTTTTCTATAATCGCAACACTTTTGGTCAGACATCAGAATACAATCAGAATTTTGACAATAATTATAATTAATATTCCGGTTCTCTAATCAAACAAAGCGTAAATAATTTTGTGTTTAATTCCCACGAAATTTGAAAATTTCCAAAAATAATAATCAAATTATTATATGGAGAGAGAAAAGGGAGAAATGACTCCTCAGAGAGAATAATGTGGTTCTCATCAGAATATTATATATTTCGACCAAATGTTATACTTTTTCTGTTTGCCAACAAAACAAATGGTTTATATATTTACAATCAGATTATTATTATTATTAACATTATTGCAGACTATGATATATAAAGTTATTAAAGTAGATGAGAGTTAAGTGCGTTTTCTCTATTCAATTCCTCTCCCGTTCCTATTGTCTGTATATTATAGTTCAGTTCCAAAGTTAAACATTAGTTGTGTATTGTTTGATGGCTTCGAGTGGTTTGTGTTTCACTGGCAATGCGCTCATAGGAAGAGCTCAGTCGTGAGAACTGGAATCAAGGATTGGCTCTTTAGGGGATTTGATAATAATAGTTGACGACTGGCATAGAGATTGAGCGTAAGGTGTATTGAATGGGGGTATGGTATGTATGGCATTCCTTATGGCAACAGAACGGAAAACATTGAAGAGAGCAGAGGAGAGCTAAGCGCCTAAACACTAGTCGTAAACCGCAATTCACATGCCTTGCACTGACTCTACAATTTGCAGTTCTTCTCATTTCTGCCTTCTATTGATTTAAGCGTTCAAATCGTTTTATACGCTTTTGTGCCGACAGTAAACTCAGTGTAATTTTTGTGCAAAAACTTTCAGAAAAATCCTTTCATAGAAGTTAATGCTCTCCTACGACACAGACTTCAATTCCAGTGCTTTTGCAGTCAAATACAGTATTAATACTTAAACTTTTTACTTATCGTGAAAAGAATTATAAAAAGTTTGCATAAAATTCTGTATTTTATATACAAAGTTCAGTGAAATATCTGAGTCTATAGTCTGTTTACAATTTGCATATATCAGCAAATTTTCCGGAAATTCAGTCGATATTCGCAATCATATCAATAATATTCAATGTTTTTCTATTCAAATACGAAACGACAGAAACGGCGCAAAAGCTTTGGAATCAGATATTGAGATACTTGTACTCAAAGTCATATTACAAGTGTTTATACGTGTGAGGAGTCAGCAGAGAGTCAGTGCTGTCAGCAGAGCTCAGATAGCAAAGCTGACTTGCAAGTGGTATCTGTGCAAAAGCCATATCTCCGCACATTTCTGCATAATGCACATCACTTTGACCTCTTCACCCGTAAGTGCGACCCAACCCACTTCGCCGGAGAGAGCGGCGCACAGACTGAACACTAAACACTGAACGCACATAAGAAACAGAAAGAAGTCTAACATTCTCTAACATATTCTCTGATAATCTTCTTCTGGGCTGAAGGCTCTCCAAATTGTTTTGTGCCAATACTGGCCTCACCTTAAAAAATGGGCCGAACATAGGATTGATAGCATTTAGTGGTGCACTCAGTGGAGTGGTGTCTCATTGCACTCAACTCATTGTTTGTCTGCATTATCGCCGAATCAGTCCATTTGAATCACTGCTTCACTGATGACTCTTTCAATCATTTCCATTCAAATGCATCAAAAAGTGTTCAAATGTCTTGCAATCGTTTGTTCGACTGCCTGTCTCTACCTATTCATTGCTTTCTCATCGCATTCCAGGTCCTATCAAAAGGCTTTTCTGTACGACTATAATAAGTACGCAAAACAGGTGTTCGTCAGCTCTGAGGCCGAGCTGTTAACCGCTAACGACAAGTGTTGCGAACAATCGACTGCCGACACAATACCTATCGATCAAAGAGTGTCATCACTTCGTGTTTCAAATGACAAACTTTTTGTTACAAATAGTGATACAAAATCTCATCAATTCATTCAATTGAATCATTCAGACAAACATTTGCATCAGAATAGCAGTGAAATCGTTGAAGAGTATAGAAAATACTGTGATTTTCATATAGCGATGATATTTACCATAACTCAGACCAATAATAGCAGTAATGATAATAAACTAAATAATAATAAATCGATTGACAAAAAACTTTATCGATCTCTGACTTCAATATTGAAATATATGAACCAAAAGAGGCAACAAATATGTGTTCATCTGATAACAGATAAAATCAGTCAAATTCGTGCCAAACCTATACTCAAAGACATTAAAGAAAAAAGTTTAGACACAAATGGATTGCGATTTTATTTTGAAGACATAAACAAATTGAATGCATTAATCAATTATTTGTTGCCAACACTTAAATCGCATTTCAGTTATAAACCGAATTCATATTATTCTCATTCATTATTCTTCACTTCATTGGTATTCCATAAGTACTTCACATCAATAGAGAGGTTAATATTCCTCGACATTGACGTCCAGTTTAGTGAAAACATATCAGAACTGAATAAAGAATTTTTAAAATTCAGTTCAAATGCATTGATTGGAATTGCTTTCGAACAGCAGCCGGTCTATAGGCATATACTACACGACTACCGGCGCAAAATTGACAATCAGACCCGATTGGGTTCGCCCCCTCCTAATGGTTGGCCCGGCTTTAACAGTGGAGTTCTACTCATGAATCTGAAACGAATGCGTGAATCAAATGAATTCAATTCTTTATTGAATTCCGAATCAATTGACAGCATTTGCAGAAAATACTTCTTTAGCGGCCATTTAGGGGATCAGGACTTCTATACTGTAGTCAGCTTTGAATTTAAGCATTTATTTCATGTGATTGCATGCAATTGGAACCGACAACTGTGTCAGTGGTGGCGATATCACGGATATAGAGATGTTTTCGACTCATACTTCAGATGTGATAATAAAATCAAATTATTTCACGGAAACTGTAATTCAGTGCTGCCTTCAGTCATATAATTATTGTATTCATTCATAACTTATGCATAATTTGTATTCATATGAATACGAGTTATAATTTATATGTAAATAATTAATTGTATATAAAATTATAATTATATATATTTTTCAATATTTATTTGATTTTATAGTTTAGTCTTTTGTTTGTAATTTATATTGAATTTTAATTAAAAAAGAATCATTGGTTCTTGTTTCATCAAGATGCTTTGGCTAAATCATTTTCTTGCTCTAAATTCATTGAATCACACCACAGAATGGTTGAGGCATTAAAAAATAAAGTGCTGACCTTGCTACTATTGGCTACTATCGGTTAGTAAGCCTTAAAGAGAAATATTAGGCAGAAAAGAAAGTTCTCAGCACTTACTGCAAACTCATATCCAATTTTGATTCTTCTCTTATTTAACCAGGTTATATTACATGAGTCCGCGTGGCCTAATGGATAAGGCGTCTGACTTCGAATCAGAAGATTGCAGGTTCGAATCCTGTCGCGGACGCAACAAATTTTTTGTACAGAATCCAACCTGGCTTCATTTTCTTTTATCACTTTTATCTTTTAAATATTTCCAATTATTCATTCATTCATTTTTATATACATTTATTGCATTATAAAAGTCATAATAATTATTATTTTTGTTACTAATTGTGGAAAAATAGTAGAAATTTTCGGTACATTAGGTGTCAGTAGTTGTGAAACACGTTTTGAAAACTGAAAACAACTGAAAGTAAACATAAAATACTATCGAAACAAACGATGTCTTCAATCACTAAAATGTGTTTTGTTTTAAGACATTTGAATAAATCATTGAATGATTTGAGGAAACCATTTGTTGTCAACCGATTCACTCGACAGTCAATCACTTCTCTGTCTCTCTTCAGGAGGTTTTGTCACAACAACAGCAATAGTGAGGACACAAACGGGAGAAGCAGTGAATCGGTGGACAACTCGCGCGCAGACATCGAAACCATATTCTTATCGCCAAAAGTGCAGACATTATTGCAACGAATGACTGGTTTTGATGACCAGAAAGTGTTTGCCATCAAACCTATGATTCAGAAGAAGACAAATGAAGTTCGCTTTATGACAGACCAAGAGCTCAATCTGGTATCACATGATTCACATCCATTGGATCCGACCACTCGATTATCTATCGATTAATCCTTTGCTTTAATTCAATTGTTTAACACTTTCTGTATCTTTGGATCAGATGCTGGCAATGGCGCGGAATGGCGCTAAAGAAAGGCTTTTGATGCCACCGGTACTGAAGCCCAGGGAGGATAAGCCTAAAGTTTTAGCCAAGGATTATGAACTCCAGGGCTATATCGACAGCAAATTTATTTTTGTTGACTCGAGTTCTGGATATTCGGATCAAGTATTCAGACATTGACTGACAATTAGATTATATTCTCTGTGTATTTGTCACTCATTTCTCTGCAATTGTCTTCACTCCAGACCCGACTTATTGTGGTTCGGGAACCAAACGGTGTATTACGTGAAGCCAATCGGGAGGAGAGGTATCGCATGAATCAAATGTTTTTCCCTAAAGAGGAACGTCTTATGGAAATACCGAAAATGTTTTTCGATCCACACTTTAAAGTATTGCCGAACTCTTTGATTGAAAATAATTGTGTTTTTCATTGAATTCAATACAATTTGTTTGTTTAGGAAGTGCTGGACAGACATGAGTACGAGTTTGTCTTAGAGCGGGCCTGCCTTCAGTTCGAGCCCAATGACCCGCATTTCATCGATGTGTGCCACAAGACATACGAACACATTGGGGCCAACGGTCAGTTCAGTGCTCTGGAGTCGACCCGCCATTTCGGTCCAATGGCTTATTATTTTGCGTTTAACTCAAAAATCGATAATTTATTCAAACATTTCATTCTAAGCGAAGACATGAACAGAGCCTCAGATTTAGTGAAACTCTATTACATTATTCATTCAAATGATTCACAACTGCTGTCAGACATAGACTCCGAGACAATAGATTCGTTACATTTAGTTAAGGTCTGTATTATTAGTGAATTTTTAAAATCAAAAAATGAGTTAAAATAAGATTTTGTTTGTCTTTAATAGAAATACATTAACGAAGAGTCAAAAGAGAAACCAATTCTTGAGCTCTGTTTACAGAAATACGAAGAAATACAAAGAGAAAAGTTGTCGTCCATTGAAGACATCGATAGAGCGCACGGAATGACACAAAATTGAAAATTGTGTTCAGATTTCTAGGTCTTCGTCCGGATCTTCTTCATCGAAGTCATCGTTTTTGTCGAATTCATAGTAGACTTTAGTTTCGTTATGTGTTCTGTGTTTTAGACAAAGATTTAAAAAATAAATTAATTTTAAGAAAAATATATTGATTTGTAATAAATATGAAATGTTTTTATTGAATATTAAATCGATTTATACTTAATATAAGGCAATAATAGACTGTTTTTTGCTTCCAATTCATTGTCTTTGATATTCAAATTGAAGGGTAAGTTAAATGTTGGGTCACTTGTGCTCCCAATCGATGTTTGGCCACTATTTGTCTCATTATTGTTGTCTTTAATGTATTCAATAGTATTGTCACAAATAGTGAACAATTCGATGGACTGTTGGACAGAGAAGTGTGTCTTTCGGTGCGCTTTTCGGTGTCTTATATAAGCTTTCAAACAGTTTTGGGTTTTCTCTGACTTTGTTGTCGACAAATGGATCACTGAATCAGACAATTGTTCCAAAGATTGGATCACATGTTGTGGATGACAGTCGACGTGAAGAACACAAATCCATTGCTGGAAGCGATTCGACAGCTCTTTGAGAAGAGAACTCATTTCATACAAACCATCGGTTAATAGGATTGGAGTCAAGGAATCGATTAAAACGATTGATTCGTTACTCAAATCAGTTAAGCATTGGATCAGATGTTGACTCAGATTAGTCTCAATTGAATCGTATTTATTGAACAAATCAATAGTTTTAATGCCATTAGTATTGAATGGCTTTTGCATTGAATCCAAATAAACGTTTGAATGTTTTTCAATGCAAACCATATTCACATCAAATCGTTTCAATCGGTTGTAAACAAGTGTTTGGACTAAAGATCTGCAATCAGTGCCCAATCGGTCGCAAATCAATATAGACCTCGAAGTCTCCACATTTGTCACCACTTTTGTCAATAGGTTATTGTTCTTCAGGACATTCATTGTTATAATTGTTGATTAAAACTAATAATTAATTCATTTAAAAGACATTAAAACTGAGTTAAAGACCAAAATAAGTGTATATTATATAACGTAAACAAAGTTTAAAAACCATTGCAAACATGTGTTTGCAGTACAAGTGCTGTCACTCTTAGACGCCTTCAGTAAGTATTAATAGTTTATAAAACTTTTGCTCAAATAAGCCAACAATTGAATCTTGATCATTGGATCATTGGATCATTTTGGAATAAAATTAACGATTGGTTTATGATAACATTTGTGCATGCTTATTTATTCATATTAATCCAATGTTTAAGAAAAACTTATAAATAATTAGAAAATATAGAAATTAATTAGATTTGAGCTCAATATTCTGCCCAACATAATGTGCATAATGCCCAGGCACATTTTTCAAACCGGCATTTCAGTAAGATTTGATGGATCTTTAGGTTCGGGACTTTTGGGTTTAGTTGTGCTGAGAAGTTCCGGTTCTTCGGGTTTCTGTTCGGTCTTATCTTTGGGTGCAGATTGGATGGCCTTCTTGGGTGACTTCTTAGGCGACTTGGGTTGGCTTACATTTTTCATCTTCGGTGTCGAGTCTGGACTCGACTCAGACCATAGTCTGATTAAGTGAATGGAAGCGAAGACACCCATCGCTAGGATTAACATAAAGAGGATTAGGATCTGAACGAACATTGAACTCATGAGACGTGCGCTCGGATCGCTTGCGACAAAACAATGAGGTTTCGGAACCAAACCGTTTGCGTACAGGTCTTCGGTATCACAGGACGGGAATTCGTCGTTCGTTACCTAAAACACAATTCATTTGAAATTCTATACTATTTTTCAGTTTGAGCTCAGATTCAATTGAAATATACTTTAATATAGCAGATGTGGTAGTACTGGTCACGAATCACATAAAGAGGAAGAGTATCCTTGTGCTGGTCGTCGAAGTATGCGGCGTCGAAGGCACCGCTCAGTTTGATCTCTTTGAAGTCATTGATGATCTCATACTTCCAGTGGTTCTTATAAACGCATTGGACTCTCACCTGAATGCTGTCTAAACACATGTATTATAATAATTGAGATTTAGTTTCAGTTCATTCACATCATTCACATAATCGCTATTCTATTCTAGTCTTAAGAATCAATTGATTACTAATGGATTTGAATTCTTATATCAATATTAGTATGCAATCACTTATACCTTGAAAAATAAAAATCGTTTCTTCTATGACAGCGATCGCATCAATACTTTTAGTCCAATTCAAGAGCTTTGCTGTCAAACTGAATGCTTGTATTTGTGTCCAAATCAATGAATTCCACTTCCAATCGGCTAACGATCCCAACAGAACTTCATTTGTTTTTGTTTCCTCGTTATAATGAACTAAAACTAATTTATCTTTCATTTGTTCACTGCATTCGCTGTTAAACCCATAGTAGAAGGAGGCGTCCACTCGATCCCATTCCTTGGTTATTGTCGACAAATCTCTGGCATTCTTATCATTCACTTCATCTGATTCACTAACGAACCAAAATTTTTTACCGATTATCGCAAGAAAATACTTATTGTCTCTCATTTTGGTCATCGCTGTTATCTTTGGATAATAGCACTCAATATTCGTGTATTCTTTGTGGGCTTTGGCTTCGATTTGTTCCTCTTTCTGGCCGTCGATGGTTTGGATTGTATTGAATATGAATGCAATCGATATAACGAAACCAATTATCTGTAAACAAATTTTAGACATTCTTTTGAATCAAATATTTATTTTCTATAAAATAACTCAAATTATTAATCGATTTAAATATAAAATAAAGTCAATTATTATTAAACAGTTTTAATGAGAAGTTTTTAAAATTTATTTTCAATAATTTGCTACACATTTATAAGTTTTGAAAAGTTTCAGTGAGAGCTCGGGACCATTTTTCATAAAGGAATAAACTCGAATCAGGCGTACGGTTTGATTCGATTTTTTCAGCTCTAGTTTAAATTGACCAACAATTAAAATCCTGAGCGTGCTTATTTATTGACTAAAAAGCCGGCCTTTATACTAGTATATGATGAAGAATTTTCTTTAAAAAAACAAATTTGTTGAGACTAACCAAGGTTTGAATTGGTCTGAATTAGTCGCCAATCAAACTCATGTGCGCGCTATTATTGTGACCCAAATTCCGCTCTTTAACTATGCGAAAATTTTAATACTGATTGAACAATTAAAAAGCAGCCAGGGCAGCTTAGTCAAGCCTGACTTATAGATCACGCGATTTAATTGTTTTTACAATTGATGTTCAAATTGTTCAAAATGTTTAACAAAACGTCTTTTTATTCGTAAATATCTCACAGTTTAG
>JAQIWA010001005.1:0-22373 GCA_034693305.1 Eueremaeus valkanovi
CCGTATGAGGAAATGGAGAAAACCCTGCATAGGCTCATAATACAGGTTAAGAACTACAAGAGCCCAAATCTTAAGCCGGCCCCCACTCGTAATAAATCGTGTGATTTGGTATATGGTAGTCCGAGTGTACCGGAAGAGGAACCGGAAGACATTGGAGCAAATGTTTTCAAAGACAACAACCCGATCCCAAACCCTAGGGTGCGAAACAGTGGGGTAACAAACCCGGCCAGTGGGAATACAAGAGGGCATAGAAGGGGTTCCTCGGATTCGGTGGTGAGTGTGTCCAATTTACTGGGAACACCTCAGTCTCCGAATGCTGGCCTCGGTGTAGACTCTCAAAGTTTGATAAACCTTGCGGTTGTCAACACATTAAAGGAATTGAGTAATAAAATGGGAGTCAGAGACGGTAAGGAACGGGAACGGGACTCCAACACAAATGTCCCAAAAGCGGAAATCGAGAAATTCTGCGGCGAAATGTCAAAATCGGTCGAATGGATGGAACGCTTTATCATTATAGCCGAGTCGAGTGGCTGGAGTGACAAACAAAAGGCTAAGATAGCAGTCACTTCTCTCATCGGCTGTGCGTTTGACTGGTATAAGCAGGAGTTTGAAAGCACTCCTTCTTGGGAATCATTTAAGAACGCGTTTGGGGAGCGTTTCAAACCAGACAATTATAAGAATTTAAAACAATGTGAGTTTTATACAACACTTCAGAAGGAGGACGAATCGGTGGTCGCTTACGCGCAGAGGATGGGAAATCTAGCTAAACAGGCTGGCATGGATGGCGACGCTGTCATCATTGAACGGATTCGATCGGGAGTATCGGACAGTAGCCTCCGAGTGGCCATCAACAACGTTCGGAATCTGAAGGAAGTAATCCGCCTTCTCATTATCGCGGATGCGGCCGACAGGTGCGGTTGCGGTTGACGGACTTGCATACCGTTTGTGTGACTGTGTATGAGGAGGCCATACACATGTCTTAGGATGAGGGAGGGGACTGGTAACAGTCTTCTTCACTACATTAACCATTAATAAGCCTCAGCTTAGGAATATATGAGAACAAATAAGAGGGAGGAGGGTCATTTACAACACACCACATATGCATATAACCCATCTGTAAATGCCATCACAAAATACACTCCATAATCATTAGGATTCGCTCGTATGTGTTAGTAAGGATGATAATCCGAATTATCACACCCAGCCGGTGGTTGACGAGAACAAAGTATTGTTGTTCACGTCACACACCTTATGCGGTACTTCTATCGCATTGATTTTAAATTATCAGTTGGAAAGGCCCTGGAGTCCAAGAGACTCGCTATAGACAATCCGTCTGTCACACACTGCAGCCCGTCTAGTCGCAAGACAGTGGCGCCCTGTGATGACAGACCAAGCCAACAGACAGAGTGGGGAACCAACAAAATAAACCGCCCTGCGGATTGCGACAGATCGACTCCACCTAATGTTTTCTCACAAAAGATTACATCACTTTTAGATAACAATAAGAATAGTATTGCACACACAGTAGCAACGGCCAAAGCTACTATTAGTCGATCTGGGGTTTTTATTGGCCAAAGGGTTGCTACCCTTAAACATAAACTCAACGTGAATAAGCTCTGAAAAGGGGGAAGGGATTCAACCCCCCTTCAATTCGCCACACTAGTTACGATAAAGATTCGTTAGCGATTGGAAGAGTGAATCCCTTGTTCAGTGTTCAAGAGCAACAGATTTTATTTGTAATTATAAATTGTCTATTTTAGATTTAGTTTTAGTGTTTAATATCTGTTTGTGTGTAACTTATTTATTGCTTATTTGTGTCAACCATTATCAATATGGAAGAATTTGACCGCGGGTTGAGAGCAAGTGTCAGGATTGTGGCCTTTACCCTCGTGTTGGGAAATTTCCGCATTTTAATTACTGTTAAATTATATTCAAATCATTTCGAAGTTTACATTAGTTTGTAACGTCGTTAGTGAACGACAAATACGATAAGTTATGACTTGTCGTCTGTCAGTTCGACACATGCGCATTAAAACTAGAGCACATTCCCATCGAACGCATAGCGTGTTTACAGCTCTGAGGCGCCAACAGTTTCGAACATTGACTTTAATTAAATACACAATCGGTTTAATTGTAATCACAACCGCTATGTCGCTATCCAAAGGTATGACATTATATCCTATTTATTGTCTACACACAAATGCACACAAATTGTATTTATTCGCTATTTAAACCTAATTTAAGAAAATATTTTATTTGTTTTATTTAAGTTTTATTTAATTGTTTTAGTTTAAACTGTAATTTAATTGTTTTTGTTTATACATAACTCAGCGTTGGGCAAACATCGTATGAGTGATGAATATATCCGTAGTAAGTGTCCACGCTTTGACTTACCGACACAGAGGAAGCACAAGGAGTTTGTCCGACAGCTCTCAAAGCGGACTGGAGAGGACGCCACACTGGTCTTCCCAACGAATGAGCTTCATCTTCCCCGGTGCGGCTTTCAGCGAGTGGACGGTTTGGAGGATCAGTATGAAACTGTGCCACTGGCCACCGAGTTCTACGCAGTCGGCGGCGCCTATGACGATTTGCCTCCAGAAGAGAAGGTGACTCTCTTCCACGCCGAGCGGTCTCGACAGTGGAACTTCTGCTATTACCACAAGAAGTCCGGCACCCTTCCGACGGCATTGCATTGGGAAGAGAGCTTCTACCAGAGCAATGGAGTGGACCTTAAGGAACCACCCCAGGCTCGGCGCCTTGTGTTGGAAAAGTACCGAACCAATGCTCGGAAATTGATTAAAGACCACGACCGGATTCTACGTCAAGCCAATTTCCACAACACTGTCGTGTTGTCTGCCCCCATGATATGGAAACAGGACTGGGATGTGCCGCCTAAACACAGCTGTCGATCATGCGGTGAACCGGCGCTGGAAAACAGCATTCGCTGCTGTGGGGGCAACCATCGCCACTACGCACACTATCTATGCGTTCTGGGTCATGCCCGGCCACTAGAGCTCAGCCGCTGCTGTGTCAGAGAGGAGGTTCGCTGCCTATACCGAGAGTGCGGGCGTCGTAAGGAGGGGGACACCAGAATCGTTGTCCGGCCCTGCGCGCACAAACGACAGGTGGCCGACGAGTATCTGATGCCGGACGACCAGTACGAGAAGGGTCTGAAGTTCTGCTTCCGCTGCGCTTTCTGCGATTTGTTGGTCTTTAAGGCCGACAGTCGGACCCATCATTGTTGGGAAGACAATCACGTGCGGCGCGTAGATCGAGAAGAAGATGAGGAGTGGAGTCAAAAGATTCTCCCTCCAGAGGGGACCCCGGCCAGTGCGGAAACAGCCGACGATCAGCGCATTCAACCCGCCATCGACACATCAACCGGGTCCCACAATGTGCGCTCCAGTGCCGAACATGAGTCGTCCCCTACCGAATTAGTGGCACCGGCACAGCCAATCGGAAGCCAGGCACGCGTAGGCGACTCATCACAGGAAGAAGAGGAGCGGCTCGTACAGGCTATTGCGAATCAGGAGAAGAAAACTCTGAAGTATCTGATGGACCGGAAAGAGCATTACAAAAAGCGATCGTCAGATCAAACGAAGGAACTGGATGAAGCGCGCCAGACGGTGGAGAGACTCAAGCAGCAGTTGAAGGGGTCGAGTGGGCCAGAACGCACACACACAGCAGTGCATACACTTGAGCACCCGTCCACCTCAACCGCCCGTATGCTGGAGAGTCCGCCCCGCCGTAGCGACCGACTGACTGAAGCCCGCGCCGCCAGCGCCAATCGTATGGCCGCCTTCGATGAGCTGACGAATGCAGTTATCCGCCGGCAGAGTAAGCAGTCGGTGTCGGGAGCCATTCCGTTAGTAGAGAGAGACGGCTCCCCTGTGGCTCAAGAACAGCAACTTCTCGTAACTAAGCCTACGCTACGGAGCCCACTGGTCAGTGAAGACGAGGACGACGAGCAGTCGAGTATAGGCAGTCTGGAAGTGCAGTCGGAAAGTGAAGACGATCCGGACATCGGAGGGTTGGCCGTGACTGCTCCCACTGGTCCTAAGAAAGCGAAACCCGGTGTGGACAAGAAGACCAAAGTTCTTCCCCCGTCGGTGGGAAAGAAGGCCCCAAAATCAAAGCCCCGGAAAGTCGTTCCCCGGAGACAACGCAAACCGCTCATCGGGGTCGATGAGATCTGAGGATGGGGGTGTAAGGAAAGCCGACATTCCGGTGACGACAGACATATCAATTTTACTATTTTTTGACACATATAATCGTTTAGTTATTTTCCATATCAAGATTAGTATTATTTCATATTAACCGCTTAGCGGACTTATAGTTCACTCATAAATAGTGCGAGTTTACGGGAGTTTCCATCCGACCTTTCAATACCAGTCGTCTGGAAACTACTCTTTTCAATGTCAAACTCATTAGTTATTATTTACAGTATATAAGAGAACATTCAAATGTAATACAGTTATTCTTATTCTACTCCTCAATCAATAAAGATCTCATTAGATTCAAGTGTTTTTGTGATTTCTTTATTCGGTGTCTCTCGCATTGTGTATTCGCCGCCGGACGGCCCAAGACTAGTCAACTTAAACACCCCCAGCGGTTGCTCTAGTCTTACATTACTTATGAACTTTTTGAATGTGCATAGTTCACATAAGCTTGCATGACATAAAGGACACTCGTCATTTACTCATTAATAAAATATTATGGCTGGGACTGCTCCGCAGTATAAATAAATATTTTAATCTTAATTTACAGCCTTTTATAATTATCAGTGATAATTTATACGTCTAATAATCACTGCATTATGATCTTTATCGATCCTAAGGCTCAAAATTGATGCCAAAATTATAGTTTTTATTCTTATGTCAGAGATAGGCAATGGGTCGGACGACAGGTGGGGGTCAGCCAAATTTTTCCTGGCTGGGGGGGGGGGGTAGAGGCCGGGGTTAAGAATTGCGGCAAATTCAAATTTGTACCCCAAAATCAGTGAAATGCCCTAAAATCTGGAGAAAATTCAAGTCTTTGCCCCAAAATCAGTAAAAATTTGCCAGTACAAATTAGAAGAGGATCTCCTAAACGTTCGAAAATCAGAGTGGGGGTCAGCCTTAGCCAAAATCCTAGGGGTGGGTCTACCCCCTCTACCCCCTTGGCTAACTCTGTCTTATATAAAATGAATTTAATATTATGGCAACGAATTATTTCGCAAAAATGATAAATTGACAATGGTCATGTGAGAATATTATAATTAATTTTATATACTGTAACTTCATATCTAAACAAATTTTAATATTGGTCCTATTTTAAAAATATATTAATGGTTTGTAAGACATGGCTCATCAAAATTATTTATACAGTTAACTTTTTCACATGGGTTCAGCTTACCTCAAACTCAGTCAAACATATCTAGCAATTTTTTTTATTCAAATTAAACTAAACTGCTAATATTATATAATTCTTTTTAATTTCTCATTAGGGATGCGCAAGATAGATTGATACAAATTTTTTCTACTAATTTGAAATTGTCTAACTTTCCTTTTTTGAAGACAGTACTAGACCATTATAAATTTTTGTGCAAGGTCTTTTGTGATTTTTGTGAACGTAAGAAATTGATACTTGGTCAAAAAATTGGCTGAATATGATTAGCTCAGTATTTAATATTCACTTCTCTTAAATAAAAAATTGTTTCTATTATTAAAAAAAATAGAATTTATTCAATTAAATAATTTAGTTTAATCTTGATAATATCAGATTAATCCTTAGACAGGCAAGATCTTTGGCGCCAAAATTACATATTTTATCAAAATTGTATCAAACATTGAGACAACAGAATAATTAGCATAAATTATTTTCAACATACATGACCCGAATAATTAGTTAAAAATACTGTAAATTAATATTTTAAAAAATATGTACACTGTTCAATTTATAGTAATCTTATAATAGGTTAAAACAAATGTTGACTATTTTCACGATAAGCTCACAAGTATATTGCTATACTGCACCAGGTCTTATATTTTACCCATTCCAATCTCGAAATAAATAATCTATAAATAGAATTGATCTTGGGAAAAATTAGCTTTAAATGGTCAGGCATATTGTAAATCAAAATTAATGCTATCTGCTCTTTAGTTTTGCTAGTTATATATATTTTCAATGAGTTAATACTATTTACCTGAGTAAAAATTGATACTTGATTGTAATTTGTTTATTTATTTTCAAATTATTCATTATTATTAGTCACAATAATAGTCTGATTAAAATAGAATTTAGTTTAAACCATACAATATTAAATTGATAATTGGGTTTAAAAAAATATGTTATGATATACACTATAGGAAATAACTATTTGGGGTTGCTAAAACTTGAATAACTTTTGAATGGAAGATTTGATTTTGGAAATACTTTCACCAAGTTGTAGCCAGATAGTTGTCAATTTTCATAAAATTATCAATCTTTGAAAAATAACAATGGATGGTACCTTTAATTAGCAACAAAAATTGACATGGTGTCTGCTATTTATTCTCTAACAAATTTGATATAATTACATAGCATATCGTTTTAGTTTTTTACAAGGATTACGAATATCTTAATGAAATTTTTTTCAGTTCAATACTTTTTGAGTTATTTAACTACAAACTCCGTGAATTTTCAAGTTTGAATGAATATTTCTCTTGAACTATACAAGATAGAATTATTTTGATTTCATATTTTTATTCTACACTTAATGTTCTATAAAGCCTGTTGATTCCGTCCATGAATTACGTGACTCATTTTTTCGAGAAATATTTTTTGACGTAATTTATGGATCTGCAGCCTTTCTGACTCTGGTCTTGCATTTACTCATGAGTTGCTGAAAGTACTCTGGAGAAATTTTTTGTAGTTTGTCTCAATTCTAGTGGTGATATAATTATGATCCCTTGCTTTTCAGACAATTAAGTGCAATTATATCTTAAAATGTGTCCAAAATAACTTTATTGGCCGTAAATGAAAAATATTGAGAGGTTTGGAGTCCTTCCCGACATATTTAATGCAATTGAGTAGAGCCACACTATTATTATTTTTGCAAAATTTTCCAAAAACTGAAAACCTCTGCCCGCACTTTAGCTGATCCATGTCTTAATTGGATTGACCAAACATTGATATTCTTATATATTCTTAACACCAAATAATCGAACGACAAAAAAGTCTTCACTCATTGTTGTAACTGCGCGCGCGTTCTAATACTATTTATGTTTAACTCATTCTCATTAATTAGTGAACTATTGTTATTTTCAAGATACACAAGTTGCTTTAAAACAATGCTTAGCACCTGTGTCAATCTAGGAATAATGCGTCATATCATATGACTTTAATAATTATCAATAATCCACTTTAGTTCACATTTATTCCAGTTTTTGTATTATTTTAATTACTTATCTTTTTTTGTATATTTATAAACAATAAAAAGTATTTTATTTACTATTTTATCCTTGAGTACTGCATTAGAGTAAATGACCCGAACATAATCACAACTAATTACGTAAAATAATTAATAGAAAAGTACAAAAGATATTATCTAGTAGCTTTAAAGTATAAAGATACCTTTAGTAATTAAATGGATTATTTTTTCATAAATTCAAATTTATTTCTGAACCAAATAAACTGATTAACAAAAACTGAGCACAAAATCATTTTTATTCTTAAATAATCTTTTTGTATAAAAATTCAAAAAATTGATTCTTTATGAGAATTGATAAAATATTTTAATCTACTTTGTATTTATGGTCAGATTATTTTTAATTCTGAATATGAACATCAGTGATGCCGAACTGAACAATGTTAAAGGAGGTCTATGAACTAGTAAAGGTCATATTGAGCCAATGGCGTCAAAACTAAACAATATCAATTTTACAACGTGATCAAAATCAACCACTACTAAAATTAACTGTTTTATATAGGGTGTATCAAGTTCGAATATTTGTACTAATGTGTCCCTGACAAGAACAAATGCCCCGTCTATTCTGCACCCCTGCTAGCGTGCCGGCTACATTTTATACTCTATTTCAAAATGTAGCAAGATTGAGCCAAAGTGAAAGTCTAAAATTGAACAAGATTATCATACAAGAAGCACCAGGTTAATCTAACCAAAAAATGCACTTTGTCATAACCCATTTCCGCAACTCTGGTTGCAAAATATCTCTGGGCTTCTAATCAATTATAATGAGCTGAAGTGCACTTATTTTAATTAAGAAATCAGAGGACGTATTGTCTTATAATTACAAATAATTTCACTCAACTTAACAAAAGAGTAATATTTTCTTAAATAATTGAAGTAATCTTTCAATTAGTCGGTGAAACGTATCATAAGATTTAATATTAAAAAATTTCAAACTTTTTTTTATTAGTTTTAATCGTATTTTTGTTTTATTAATTAGTTCTGAAAAGTTTAATATTTTATCGTAACTTAATTTTCATATTAAATAAGTTATAAAATGCATATCAAAAGTAAAAAAAAATTTCTCCGAAACTATTTGCGCGTAAATTAGTTTATTCGTAGAAATGATTTATTTAAATATGAATACAATAAAAAAATAATAATATTTTTAATTAGTCGTCAAAAATCGATGACCGAAATCAATTTGATTGCAATTATATTCGCAACTGAACTGAACTCTTGCAGAAAATTTATTTTTAATATAAGGTTTAATTGATTTATTTGATTATAATTCTGTTCTAATCTCTGTATCTATGGATAAGATAATAAAAATCAACTGAAATGATGGAAAATAATTGATATGTTTTTTGCTTTTATAAATTTAACATAATTTATCACAAAATAATAGCTCAACTATTCAGTAGTTATGAATATTAATTGCTGTCAACTAAAGGGTTGTCCAGTATAACCATGACCATTCTCACATCTAAACACATTTTCAAAATATAGAACTCATTTATTTGTATTCATTTGCATTGATATTATTAATATGTATTTGGTTGAGAATAAGGTGTGCCTGAAATAAAGTACCGATAAGTTACCTAAAAAATATCAGGTCCTCATTGATATTTGTCATATTTTATTGGTTCCGGAGTTAATATTAAACTAATTAAATAATTTATGAATTATTAAAATAAAATACAAAATTTGAATTTTTTTGTTAAATAAATAAATATTTTAAAAACCAGTTAAGGATTCAAATGTGAAAATAATGTTTTTTTCTTCTGATAAACTTAAAGTAAAAATCATTAAAAAAGTACACAATAATTGAGTTAATCCAAAGACAATCCTTAATGCGATTAAATAAGCATTTAATCTGTTTTAATGCCGGACTCAATGACTAAACGATTATTAATGAGAAAATAATTTTTTGATTTTAAGTAAAAGAAAAATATTATTAATTCAAAGGATTATTCAATACATAAGAGCGAGAGTGAAAAAGTTCAGATCAAATATCAATCCAGGCAATATAGGCTAGTCACAATTTGCCCTTTCTGCTTGGTCATCCAGTCAATCAACAAAAAAATGACTATTTTCTTTTGTTAATATATCCCTGTACAATTTTCTATACTCAATACTATGCCTATCACTACTGATTACATTATAATTCTTATATAAGAAAAGCTAACTTTCATTCAATCAAAAAATCACATTTTTCTGATTGAAATTCAACCGAAACAAGTTTTATATGTGTTTTAACTCACTCTAGTTGTATGTATTGATATATACGAGAGAAGTCACGACATTAAGATTGACCTCATTAGTCGCTTTTTATGCATAATAAACTGGCCTCGAATCTTTGACGGGAATCCCTCTCTTATATAACGTTTGTATAGAAAAAGCTGTTAATATGTTTAATGACTGATTTTGTTGGAGGGGCAGAGTTGGGAGAGTTGAAAGAGACAGTTAAGCCAAAAGGGAGTTATGTTTAATAAGATTTTACTTTTTCTTTTATATAATTGACTAAACTTTTTAATATATTTTTGTTACAAATACTTGTTTGCGATTAATTTGAAGTTCACTTTCACTTTGACCACTCAGTCGAGTCGTTTTTGTTGTGCTTCGGCTTGTTTTTTGTTGTGGAGTATATATAAATAGTGGATATTTTAGATGAGGGCTCACTTTTTGATTAATTTTTTTCGATAAACATATTTTTTTTCTCTATCTTTTATTGTGTTTTATGTAAGAAAAGCGATTGAAAGCATACGATCGAAAAGTTTGATAAAATAGTCAAAAAAGTTTTTGAAAAGTTTTATAGCTTTCAAAAACTTTTTTACATAAAATTTTTCAGATCTTTTTTAGTTTAGTTTTCATGTAAAGTAATTAATTGATTGCAGAAGTGTTTAGTATTTTTTGTTGAATTGCTTTTTTCGATCTATCGTTAAGTTTAAGAAAAAAAAAGTTTTGCTCATATTTTGTTCGCATCGGTTAAGCAGAGGAAGCGATCGGCGAATATGGCGACCAAAACATTTATACCGAAGTGTGTGAACGAAGATATTGTGATCAGTGGTATGAGTGGCCGATTCCCCGAATCGGACTCTACGGATGAGTTCGCGGCCAATCTCTATAATAAAGTGGATATGCTTACCCTGGATAATCGGCGCTGGCATCCGGGTTAGTTGGACATTATTTCATTCAAACTTACTTTTTATTATTCTCTATGACTTAATGCAGATTTCATTCACTTATTTCACATTAATTATATTAAAATTGTTTTATTTCAATATTTCAGTTAATATTTAGAATAATAATGTTTTAGAAGAAAAATAACTAGATTAGAATTATTAATTTTCAAATTGGTTCTATCAGCTGTTTTGTTATTATGCTTCAGATTTTTTTTCTATTCAAAGCAATATTAATATAAAAATTAATTAAACTGTTTATCAAAGTTAGAGTTCTCTCAGATCTATCACATTCTGTGTATTCATTCTCATAGACTGTAATTGAGTTTCGTATCTATTTTTATAGCTGTTTACAGAATATCACTGAAATGTTGAAATAATTTGACCCAAGAAATAAAAGGTCATTTTTAATAGACTGAAACTTTAAGAAGTATATTCTGGTTAGAAGTTATCTCTTGGAATTTCGGTCCGTTCAAGGTGACCCTGCTGCGACTGAATACTGATCTGACCTATTACAATTAATGAGATTCAATATTTTGCTCAAATGTGTCAATAGTTTTACATTAAAAGTGAATTTTTGAATAAAATCCATTAATTTCTATACTTTTTCATCCGAAGAGTTGTATGGCATGAATGGCCGAATGGGTAAACTCAAAGAAGTCGACAAATTTGACGGTTTATTCTTTGGCGTAATGAACACAATGGGTGATAGTATTGACCCTCAATCCAGAATCCTATTGGAGACCACATACGAGGCCATTGTCGACGCAGGCATTAATCCGCAATCACTGCGCGGCTCCGATACCGGAGTATATATCGGGTATTCATCGTTCGGAATGCCGGACGGAATACCTGAAGAAGTACAGCCCGACTCCCAGAGCAATATGACGGACACATTGCTGTGGATTCAGGGCAGCAATAAATGCCTTTACGCCAATCGGGTCTCCTTTGTCTTCGACTTCAAAGGGCCGTCAGTTTTCATCGATACGGCCTGTTCTTCAAGTTTAGTCGCTTTCAATGTGGCTATGAATGACTTGAGATTAGGTATGTATGCAGTATTCAAATGATAGTCGGGTGCAATTCGGACTAACACTATAACTGGATTGAATAGGCAAATGCACCCAGGCTATAGTCGGCGGCACATCTATTAATCTGCAGCCGTTCACAAATCATGTCTTCCAAACAACTCATCTGAATTCACCCGATGGTCTGCCCAAGGTTTGGGACGATAAGGCCGACGGCTTCGCCAGAGGCGAGTGTATTGCCTCTATTCTGTTGCAGAGAAGAAAGCATTCAAAGCGTATTTACGCAACGGTTTTGAACTCTGGAGTCAATATCGATGGCAACAAACGAATGGGAATGTTCTTCCCGTCCGCTGAGATCCAAGAGGAGCTAATGTGCAAAGTGTATGAGGAGGCGAATATAGACCCCCTCAAAGTCAACTATTTTGAAGCCCACGCCACTGGAACTAAGGTATGGACCAAACATACTGTTCTCAGCCCATTATTGGCACAAGTAATCAATTGGTTGTATTCTTAATTGCCTTATCCACAGGTCGGGGATCCACAAGAAGCCAAAGCTATATTCAATGCCTATTGCGCTAAACCCAAAAGAGAGGGCACTTTACCAATAGGTCTACTAAAGAGCAATATCGGTCACGCGGAGGGAGCGTCAGGCGTCTCATCCCTGACCAAGGTATTGCTGGCATATGAGAGGGAATGCATCGCTCCCTGTCTGCACCTCAACAACATTAAGGGCAATATCAAAGAGTATTGTCCCCCACTAATGCCAATCCGGGAGAACTATCCCTATACTCCTGGTATGTATCGGAAGACCAAAAACCAAATTTGATTTATAATTATTTGTATTATTCCTATCAAAGGCATCGCTGGAATCAATAACTTCGGTGTCGGAGGCGTTAACGCACACGTATTGCTCGAACCCAACTATAAGACATGCAGTGATAATAATAACTTAATCGGTAATCCCATTCCGCGATTAATAAATCTTTGCGCCCGAACTGATGAGGCGTTCACTAGACTTGTGAAGTTTATCGAAGAAAATCCGTTGAAAATAACCCGAGATTTTCTGGCTTTGCTAACGGATCCGATGAAAGTGAAGCCTTCGTTGAATTCATCCGGGTTTCCGATTAGAGGTCTGCTATCTATACATTGAATTCCAATGAACTTTAAAAATATTTATTAAAATTAATAATTTTTTCGACATTTTGTACGTAAGGATCGCTTATAATAAAGGAAAGCGTCGGTGAAAGTGGAGAAACACAGCGGGAATACAAAAAGCACTCAACACTGTTCACGGCTAAGACTGTTAGACCCGTCTGGTTCCTATTCCCGGGCTTAGGGGGACAATGGACTGGAATGGCTAAAGCACTTATGCCTATTAAGATCTTCGCCGATAAGATCGAAGAATGTCATGAAGTGTTGGAGCCGTTTGGCGTCAATTTGAAGCACCTGTTGCTATCGGACGACAAGAACTCGATGTCAACAATGACTAACAAATTCTGTGCCACAACTGCTATAGAAATCGCTTTATTCGATGTCATGAAAGCACTCGATATAATACCCGACGGAATAATCGGCCACTCATTCGGTGAAATAGCGGCCGCTTATGCAGATGGATGTCTGACCGCAAAGGAAGCGCTTTTGGTTACCTATTATAGAGGGGTTGTGACGGAAAGTGACAAAAGAATACCAAAAGGACTGATGGCTGTCGTCGGCATGTCTTGGAATGAGGCGAAGAAAGTCATTCCAAAGGGGGTTAGCGTTGTCTGCAATAATGCAAAGGACACTGTCGTCGTGTCCGGTAAGGGCTCACAAACAAAATGAATACTCAAATCATTTTAATCTGATTATTGTTAAATTAATTGATTTTAAGGCTTATATAACGAAACTAAACATTTGATCGAAGAGTTGAACAAAAAGGGAGTATTTGTTAGAGAACTACAGAGCAGTGAAATCCCATACCATAGCGAATATCTGATGACATCCGCTAAGAAACTTACGGAAGAACTTAAGAAATGTGTTCCCAATCCTAAGCCTCGTTCGAGGAAATGGGTCTCAACCGCTGTCATCGATTCAGATCCGGATGATATACTCAAATTGGCTTCGGCTGAATATTTTGTTCATAACCTCATTAGTCCCGTATATTTTCACAACAAAATGAAATATTTGCCAATGGATGCCATTGTCGTAGAGATGGGTCCGCACGCGCTGTTCGGAAAGATCGTCTCCCAAACCCTGGACGCCTCCACTTATACATCGCTAATCAAAAAGGATTCAAATGATAAGAATTTGGATATGTTTTTGGATTCAATCGCAACCCTCTATGAGATGGGTTTGAATCCATCGATAGAGAACTTGTATCCGAAAGTGGAACTACCAGTGGTCAGAGGCACCCAATCGGTCAGTTCGCTTATCGAATGGGATCACTCGGACTCATACTTTGTCCGAAAATGGCCAGAATTTCACTTTAAAGCCACCGCTTCTGAGTTGACTGAAAATATTAACTTAAAGCGTGAAATCAAATCCTTTCTGCCCGACCACTGCATTGATGGCAATACCATATATCCGGCCACTGGTTACCTAATGTGCGCCTGGAGACAGATGGCCGCATATAAGGGCAAACTCTGGAATCAGATTCCAGTGGTCTTCGAAGACGTACAGTTCAGACGACCCGTATTCGTATCGGCAGAAGAGCCGACAAAATTGAAAATAAAATATATGGAAAATACGGGTAAATAAAGAGATTACAGAATATTATAGTTTGATGTTTTTGAGTCACTTATAACTTACATAAAAAAATTAGTTAAACACAAAATTATATTTGAATGTAATCTTTATATCTTATTAACGCACATTCAGGTGACTTCATAATCCTGGAGAACGGCAACCCTACCTGTGTGGGGAAAATCCGATCGCCTGATGAGTACACACTGAGTATACAAAATCTGGTTCAGGAAGAGCTCAATACCGGCGAAGTGTTTGAGTGCGAGATAGAGACCAGTGATGTGTATAAAGACCTGCGGATAATGGGTTACGATTACGGGCCCAAGTTTAAGGCTATGCGCAAACTCAGGACTAATGACTTCGAGACACTCCGGGGTGAAGTCGAATGGGATGGCAATTGGGTTCCGTTCATGGATTCACTGCTGCAGACTATGGCAGTGGCAATGCCTTTCAGAAAGATGATGGTCCCGGTCATGATCAAGCAGTTGAGATGTGACCCTAAGGTGCTCTATGAAGGAGTGATTCAATACAAGGTCGAACATAAGGCTAATGCTCAGGGTTTGGATGAGGAGAAGACTATGGATGAGCTCATGAAAGAGGATTTGGATAAGAAAGATATGTCGGACGAGAAGGGCTTCGGAACTATTCTGGACACGAATAATGTCGAGTCTGTCGAAGAACTCATTGGACAGGACTTCCATATTTACAAATCAATGATTCCGTTCTATGTGGACATGAACTCCAGAATGATTGTGGCCCCGGGTATCGAAGTGGAAGACCTTATGGCGCTTCCCATTGCCCGCAAGAACAATGTCCAGGATCTCAAACTGGAATCATATGAATACGTGTCGAACGAAGAATACAATGCTATCGAAGAATGCGATAAAAAACAAGTTTTGGAATATTTGAAGGTTTGCTGAATCAGAAAAATAAAGTTAAAATAATTTCTAATTTTTTTCATGTTTTGAATCCAATTATGTTTAGGTTTGTTCAACAGTTGTCAATAAAATCAAGCAATCGATGAATTCGGATAATAAGGATCAGAAGAATTTTGAATTGAATGACGATTTGGTTCAGGAATATATCAGAGAAATGAATGAAAGTCACGCTTTGCTTAAAGTCCTGAATGAAGTCCATAAGCAAACACTCGATAGGAATAACAATCTTATCGGCGGAAGTGTTAACGAGTTTGTGAGCGATCTGTTGACGAAACCAGAGTTCGATTTGTCTGCAGATGTCATCAATCAAGTCTCGAAGAACGAGCGACTGATTAGATCTCTTCTGGATATTGTCAGTGAGAATAATGTCCCGAAAAAAGAGATAAAAGTATTGGAAATCAATCTAAATAACAGTCTTATGGCTGAAGAAGTTGATGAACAGTTGGCTTCGGCGGCCATATATCCGATTGATGTCGACTACAATATTGCCGTCAAATCGATTGATAGCATAGCAGACGACCTGAAGAAGAAGTCATTTAAACTGACGGAATGGGATACAACAAAATCTAACTTTCCCTCTGATATAACATTGGCTAATCTGGTTCTGGTGAAAGATAGCCTGGACTTGTGGAACGTCAAGCTTGATGATTTCCTGCAGGAATTATATGATTGCGTGACCAGCAAAGGATTCTTAGTATCCGTATTCCGGTATCGTTGGACTGAACCAGAACTGGCATTGAATGCAATGAACGGCAAAAAGAATTTGAATGACTCGGATCTGTTGAAGCGTATCAACGATTATGTCAAAGAAGCCGAAAAGATTGGATTCAATGTTATTTGCAGTAAAACTGATTCTATTGGTTCGATGGCTCTGTTGTTCAGGAAGATAGTTACGCGCGAACCCATAGCACCGGATCAGTCAAATGTGATTGTAATTGAAGGCAATTGCGACAAATGGCTCGAAAATATTAAACAGAAATTGTTGGAGAAGAAAGAGAGCGATAAGAGTGATGACCAGCTCTGGCTCATCGCCAGTGATTCGGCTAAGAATGGTATCATTGGTCTAATCAACTGTCTTCGCTTAGAACCGGGCGGAGAGTGTATTCGATGTCTCTTCGATTACGACAATATCATTAAACTTCCCATAAATTTCAGGGAAAAACCATTTTCTGATATATTGACCAATGATTTGGCGATTAATGTCTTGAGAAACGGAAAGATCGGGACTTATAGACACTTAACTCTACCCAAAGATTACGACAAAATACAGACAAATGAATATTTCCTGAATAATGGTATGAAGACTGATCTGTCAAGTCTGCAGTGGTTCGACAAAAAGCACTTGAATAACATGACACAGGGATATGATCTGCAGAATAGGTTCACAAAGTTCGTGAAATGCAATATTTATAGCTCTGGACTCAACTTCAAGGATGTTATGTTCGCCACAGGTTTGACATTGAATTTGCATTATATGATTCGCTTTTTTCCAATCGTTGGCTAAATATTTATTTTCCAAATACAGGCCGAATAGCTTCGGGTCCATTGAGTTTGTTTACTGATTGTCTGATCGGTATTGAGTTCGCTGGGCGTCGAACCGATACCGGAGAACGGGTTTTAGGCTTTGATATGAGTCGTTGTTTTGCCACTTCTATTGATGCGATGGAACCGATGATCAGTCTTCTGCCGGATAACTGGTCTATGGATGACGGGGTCACTATCCTATGTACTTATAGTACGGTTTGGTATGGGGTCATAGAAAAGGGACATTTGAAGAGAGGTATGCATTGAATGATATGTTTATAATTTTATGAATAAAGTCATAATTGAGTTGTAATCATCTTATAGGTGAACGAGTATTAATACATTCCGGTGCTGGAGGTGTAGGACAGGCAGCTATTAATATTTGCCAGAATTATGGCTGTGAACTATTCGTTACGGTTGGGACGGAAGATAAGAAAAAGTTTTTGATGTCTGAATACAATATACCGGAGAATCATATCTTCAGTTCCAGAGATATTCAGTTCAAGTATAGAATCAAAGCTCTGACTAAAGGAAAAGGCGTTGATTTGGTGTTGAATTCGTTAACCGGAGATAAATTAGAGGCCAGTTATGAATGCGTTGCAGATTGTGGTCGGTTTGTAGAGATCGGCAAATATGACCTCCAAATGAACAAACAGTTGGGAATGTTTCCATTCCTAAGAGATATATCATTTATTGGCGTTTCTGCGGACAGAAAGCTATTTATGGATCAGGACTTCATAATGAAATGGTGGGATTGGATGCACAAGAACTCCAACAACGGTATGATTAAACCGATTTGTCGAACCATATTCAGAGCAGAAGAGGGAGAGAAGGCCTTCAGATATATGACAACCGGTAAACACGTCGGGAAAATAGTGCTGAAGATGAGGGAAGAGGAGAACATGAAGATTGTTCTGAAGGGCTACAGTCCCGCGCCTGCACTCACCTCCACAACCAAAACATATTTCAGTGCAAATAAAGTTTATATAATAACTGGAGGTTTGGGTGGATTTGGATTAGAGCTCTTGCATTGGATGGTACACTTGGGCGCCAGAAAATTCGTACTGACCTCAAGATATGGCGTTAGGAATGCGTATCAGAAATACATCCTGGATCGTTTAAGCTCATTGGGAGTCAGTCTTCAGATGTATAAATCAGAGATTCTTGTCTCCACTCATAACACCAATACCATAGAGGGGGCCAAAGGGCTCATTGAAGAGGCCAACAGATTGGGTCCAATCGGAGGTGTCTTTCATTTGGCTCTCGTACTCAATGACTCTCTTCTTGAGAATCAAAATATTGATAAATTTAATGAAACGGTTGACTCGAAGACCAAGACATTTGACAATTTGGATAAGTTAACCCGAGATATGGGACTGGATTTGGATTATTTCGTTGTATTCTCATCCGTGACCTGCGGTAAGGGAAACGCCGGTCAATCCAATTACGGTTACGCCAACTCTATTTGCGAACGCATTTGTGAATTGAGAAGAAAGGATGGCTTGACTGGTCTGGCTATACAATGGGGACCTATTGGTGATGTCGGCGTTTTGGCCGAAACAGAGATGAGCTCATTGGCCGGTATTGTCAAACAGCGAATCAATTCGTGTTTAGATATTTTGGATAAATTACTGCAAACACAGAAACCAATCGTTTCATGTGTTGTAAGTATTTCTATAATAATATTCTGAAAATTATTTTGTTTTCAATATTTATTAATTTGTTTTTTTGGATTACAGGTCAGAGCGAAGAGAGTGACCCAAACCGGGACCAAAGAATCTCGAATTGTTAGCCAAATATGGCAGGCGTTAGGAATTGACCCGAAGACAACTCCGGATCATTTGACTTTGGGTGAGATCGGAATGGAGTCCATGTTCGCAGTGGAACTACAACAGGGATTGGAAAGGGATTACGACATTAAAGTGTCTTTGAATGACATAAAGAATGTGACCATCAGAATGATGAAGGACTTCGAGGCCGGAAAAGTAGAGGAATTGAAGACGTTTTCCGAAGACGTCAAGTCTTGTCGCGTGAAGTTGAGTAAAGTTAAGTTTATTATACCTTCCGATTCGTTCACACGACTTAATAACGTCAAGTCCGGAAAACCCGTGTATTTCTTGCCTCCACTCGAAGGCATATTCGCATCACTGGAAGCGTTGGCTGAAAAGATTGATCGGCCGGTCATTGGCCTGAATTGGCTCAAAGATATGGAGAAAATGGGTTCACTTAAAGAGATCGCTAAATATTATACGGATTTACTGAAAACACTTCACCCGAAAGGCGATTACGATATTTTGGGCCACTTTTACGGCGCTCTGATTGCTATGCAAATGTTAAAGAAGGCACCCATAGGTAAGGCCGTCATTATTGACATGTTGTCTGACATAAAGATAGACGAAGACATGATGTCTGACGAGTATATACTGGATCTGGTTATCACATTCATCGGCAAGGATTTGCCACAAGTGGTTAGGGATAAGATCAGAAGAGATGTGGCCACTAAGCCTGACATCACTTCCAAATTGGTCAAGATCAGTGACGAACTGAAGGACTTTGTCGGCAAATCATTGGTCAGCCGAGACCTGGAAGAGATTCTAATCAACTCATTCAAAAGGGCGAAACTGTTCTCCAGTTTCCGATTCAATATGAAGAATAAGTTCAAGAAATTGAAGCTAAATATGGGCCGAAAGTATTTGGAAATGAATGGAAAACTGCTCATAATTAAACTTTTTGAGTTCGGCGCACAAGAGGCCGATCCCTCGGATATGACCGAACGCATTAAAAATGCTTATTTCCTTCCGGAAAAGGTATGCCTTTATTATTCATATGATATAATCACCATAACTACAGTACTATAGTAGGGATGGCCAAGGGGTATAGCCAAAATACCCCTAGCTATGCGAGCTTGTCCATCCCTACTACTCTATGATGTTAGCATATTAGCCTGAGCCTTTTTAAGATGTTTTTACTCTTTATAAGACTTGATTTCAATTATGATTTTTATTCTCCTTTACAGGGATTGGAAGGAAAATTGAATTTTGAATCAGTTGATGCAAATCCGGATAATATATCTGTCGGTGCCTTCGATAAGATCGCGCTAATGATCAATGAATACATGTATAAGAAATAATTGTCATTTCTTATTGAGATTTATTCCGAATAGAAGTTTAATAATTCTCTATTCTTTGCGGTTGTATTGAGTTTGAGAGAAGTTTATTGATTACTGAGATTTTTTTGAATGCTTTTTCATTAATATTTTGTTTATATTTTTTCTATTTTTTACTTATTTTTTGTTAATAATTACTATATTTTTATATTTACTTTCATTGGAAGTGGTTTTATATAAGTTTTTCTCATTTTTTTTGTTTATTTTTTTTGTTAATTATTTTTTCCCCATTTATTGTTAGAGAGTATACAAGAGTTTAATTTTGTTTGCATTTTATTATTTTGTATTTTTAATTACGTTTTTTATTAAAAAAAATGAATAAAGGTTATTTTATAACACAATCATTGCATACATTCTTGTTTAGGTTTACTCATGGTTAAAAATTAACAAGGATGTTTTTTAGTACTTACAAATATGATCCAGCAAGTTATCATTCGAACAGTCACAATGAAAATGAAGTTTAAGGAAAAATCACTATTTGTTTGCAAACTTGAAATGAAGATCCGCTACATTAACGATGAACTCAAAAGAACTGATTTGCAGCAGTAAATACTGTAATAAGACATGTCGATTAATAATATGAATCATATTATATGATCACTTGAGCCACACTGGGTCACCTGGCTTTTCAACTGGACAGCAAGCACAGGTAATGTTTGTATACACTCCACAAACACTAGTATAGACTTCATTGTTAAAGCTGTTGAGACGTTAATGAATCACACTTTCACTGCACTTAAACCAACAATAAGTCAAACAGTATTGACAGCAATTCATTTATAACTACTGTATAACATCTGACTTTAGAACATCTACCTTGCTAGAGTGTATTTCATCAATACAGTATAAACAATTTGAAGCATTTTTGAATGTTCACTGAAGGAATACTGCTAATAATACCTGGGTAAAATTTTCAGGATATAACTGGTTTCTTGTGAAAAAAATGTAAAACAGAAATAAATGCAATAAATGTTTATTTATTAAACAGCAATAGAGAGCGAGCTTTACATCAGTCGTACAAATATATTAAGATTTTTAAAAACATTAACAAAATATAAACTAAAATGTCATAGTTTGCCAGTGATATTGGCTTGGAGTGGGTATGGGTTGTCAGATTTATAAGGGGCATATCTAAGCTATACATGTATTAATATATCACTAGCGTAATTGAACCTGGTACATAATTGACACATAATTTTGAAGTTGTTGTTCGTAATAAGCAAAGCATAGCATTGATTGAAATATAATTATTTAGAGAGATATTGATTGACAGATTCGGATATCATCTCAAACACTGAGGCCGCGTCTTTGGCATCGGGACTGGCCTTCACAGTCTCGAAGTTCAGCTTTCCTTCCATTCCCTAAATTCAAAGTAAAATATTGTTAACAAATGATTGTTTGAATATAAGTATTAATATGATTGCTAAATATGAGTACCTTTTCGGGCAGGAAATAGGCGTTCTTTATCTTATCGGTCATTTCGGTCACGTCTTCTGTCTCTGAGACTTCAAACGGCTTAATGATAAGCAATTTGCCGCTCATTTCCATATACTTCTTGCCGACATTGAACTTCATTTGTCTGTATTTCTTCTTCATATTCAAGCGATAACTTGTGAACAGTTTCGCTCTTTTGAATGAGTTGACCAAAATCTCCTCTAAGTCTCTGCTGACCAATGACTTGCCGACAAACTCCTTGAGTTCGTCATTGATTTTCGCCATTTTGTTTCTGATGTCAGGTTTGGAAGCGATGTCGCGCTTCAGTTTAGCCGTCACTACAACCGGAAGATCTTTAGTGATGAATGTAGTGATCAGATCCATCAGATAGTCGTCAGTTATCATGTCTTCGTCGATCTTCACTTCCGACAACATATCGATAATTATAGCCCGACCTACCGGTGCTTTCTTAAGCATTTTCATAGCAATCAAAGATCCATAAAAGTGACCCAATATATCGTAACCGCCCTTTGGCTCAAGAGTTTTCAACAGATTTGTATAATACTGACTGATCTCTTTGAGTGAACCGAGTTTTTCCATATCTTTAACCCAATTCAAGCCAATGACTGGTCTATTGATCTTTTCTGCCAACCCTTCCAGTGATGCAAATATGCCTTCGAGTGGAGGTAAGAAATACACGGGTTTTCCGGTCTTAACGCTATTAAGTCGGGTATGGGTTTCGGTCGGAATAATAAACTTAACTTTACTCAATTTAGTTCTGCAGGACTTGATCTCTTCGGCGAACTTCTTCATGTCGTCCACTTTCCCGGCCTCGAAGTCCTTCATCATTCCTATCGTTATATTCTTGATGTCATTCAGAGTCACTTTAATGTCGTATTCTCTCTCCAATCCCTGCTGTAGTTCCACTGCGAACATGGACTCCATTCCTATTTCACC
>JAQIWA010001006.1:0-22370 GCA_034693305.1 Eueremaeus valkanovi
TTCAATAAATTATCTCATCAGGCTCAGGCTCCAGATGCATTTATGTCCATCAGTCCATTCTTTGCATGACTGTATGAATGCAAATCTCTATTAACTATAATTGTTTCACTTAATTGACTTCATTTTTCAACAACACTATCAGTTTAGTCAAGTTAATTGAGATCAGAGAAGCGGAATAACCCTAACAAATGTAATTGAAGGGGAAAGGAATTACCAAAGACCAAGGTTAAAACGGAATCCTAAGGATTGCAGTATAGCTGCAACACTGGTAATCCATTGATTGACTTTCAATGACATACGGTATGTGTGTAGAGAAACAAATAGTTTTAAAGCCTGAACCGAAAGGAGAGGGCGAGAGATGAGGCGATACCACAGCGAATGTGCCATTCATTTGTGCAAAACAACAATTTGATTGTGTTATAAATGTTTCGTAATTTGAAGTTTGCTTTAAAAATAGAATCGTTTGGAGAGAAAAAGTTTTGTCTACTTATAATCCGTATTATCTTTTCAATACTGTGCACTCGTTTCAGTGAAAAGAACTGTAAGAATAGTTCATCGATTACTCTGAGCACTAGTTATCAGAAGCAACTCATAATGCAGTCAATTATTTAAGTGAATTGTGTTTTATTAATATTTTTAGAGATATTTATAGCGTTTATTGAAATGACAGTTAAATTATATGTTTATTAATTGCTTTAGATATGATGTTAACACACGTGTAGTTCATTTATTGTCAAAATAAAAACTTTTCTCTTCTGATTCATTCATTCAATAAGTGCTTCCTTTCATTGCATTGGAAAATGTTTTCATTCATATTCACTCTTTTTATATTGAATTTATTAAAAGTAATAAATTGTAAATTAGTTTCAATCGATTTGACAGAAAATAGTCGACTGATTGGCCAGAATTCTGAATTCTTGCAGAAAGATCTCAATGTGTTCCTGGGTGTTCCCTATGCAAAAGCACCTGTGGGCGGTTTGCGATTCAGGAAACCGGTTCCGATTGATAATTATGCAGAAGTTGTGAACGCGACTGTAATGCCCCCGCCCTGTCTTCACTATAATAACGGGCGCATTGATGTCCCAAATGAGATGCCGTGGAGTAGCGAACGCACCGGTGATGAAGATTGCCTTTACCTCAATGTTTGGTCGCCTAATATGACGGGTGATATTAATAATAAGTTATATCCAGTTATGGTCTGGATATATGGCGGGGGCTTTCAAACCGGTTCTATTGATCTGGACATATATGACGGAAGAGCATTGGCCGCAGTCGGCAATGTAGTGGTCGTCACTTTGAACTATAGAACAGGAGTTTTAGGACTTTTCTATAGCGGCACTGACGATGCACCCGGTAATGTGGCCCTGCACGATCAACGCCTGGCACTGGAATGGGTGCACAACAATATTGCTAAGTTTGGTGGAGATCCAGAATCGGTGACAATATTCGGTGAGAGCGCAGGCAGTATTTCGATTGGCATTCATTTATTGTCACCACTATTGGGACCCGTCTTCCAGAAAGCAATCCTTCAAAGCGGTAGTCCCTATCACAACATCGGCGGTGTCTCACCTGAGCTCGCATTAAAACAATCACAACTTATCGCTAGAGATGCCAATTGTCTGACTCCTGACGGTGTCATTCAGTTTGAGTGTATGAGAAAATTGAGCACAAATGAGATCAGACTTATCTACAAAGATATCTACTCAAGAGGTTTATTGAGTTATATAATTGAATAATAGATAAAAATGTTTTCAAATAATTAATTAATGTTTGCATTATTACAGACATAGCTTTGCAGCTCATATATGGAGAAGAAATATCACCAAAACATCCGATCCATACGATTGAGGAGAAAGAGATTGAGCCGACACAAGTGCTTATCGGCACCAATAAGGACGAGGGCTCCAGTGTGTTGTTTATGGGCATTCCTGAAGTGTTCTCCAGGAAAGGACCCCTCAATATGACCAAAGCATATGCCAAACAGTTTATCAGTGCTGTATCCCAGGGCTGGTGGTTAGGAGTGTTATCAGACGAACACTTACAACAGATATCAGACTTCTATATGAATAATATCAGTGAAGATGACTACGTATTAGTGCGTCAATCGTTGGTTGATCTGATTGGCGATTCCCTCTTCATCTGTCCCTCAGTTTATTTGGCGGAGAGTTTGTCACAGATTAGAGGAACAGAAGTATTCTATTATCACTTTACGCACATTAAGCAGTTCGACAACCATTGGGGCGATTGGATGGGTTCACCCCATTTCGAAGAAGTCCAGTATGTCTTCGGACTTCCATTGAGGTATCCGTCCAGTTATGCCGAAGAAGAAGTACAACTGTCCCGCAATCTAATCCAAAGCTGGTCTAGTTTTGCACGCAATGGGTGAGCACTCTATTCATAATTACTTCGGTGCAGAATAACTGACTAATCGGTCGCCAAATATCCGCACATTTTATTAAATGTGTCCAAAGTTCAGAATAGATCAGATGTCATGCATAGAAACAATGATTTTTGCTTGATCACAAATGCAATGTCACTACCTGACAACATAACCTAATTGATCCTGGCCCACACGTGTCTTCCATGCAACTACAGTAATGTTCTTATAATATAATTTTATGTTCAGTTATCTTATCTCTAATGCATTGTATGTCAAGTCTATTACGTAAGGCTTTGAATGAATTTCAAATAAAAAAACATAACATTATTGTCAGAGATATTAACAATAATTAAAAAATGCAATTGAATTGTAATCAGAAAGTCTGGATAAAATAGTAACCCTATCTGGTCCGGGATTGTCATTGTCTAGATTGAGAGACCTGAAGTATATTTGATTAGATAATTCAAAAGTGAACCTGTACAGTGAACATGTGCTTCAAATAAAATAATTTTTCTCTAAATAAATCTATAAAATAGTTATATGTTTGTAATGAAAACAGTGATGGCCAAGCTAGGTGTAATTTTGTCTATACACCCTTGGCCATCCCCAAATAAAACTTAAATTATATTACTAATTGCATGAGCACTTCAATCGATGCAAACCTTAACTATAGCTAAAATGATCCTTTTTAAATGACTTCCTTTTTTCCAAAGCAAACCGGGTAATTATTTTGGAGATAATGGTTGGCCGGCTTATGATCCAATTGAACGGAAATACATTGAAATTAATGGCTTAAAAAGAAATTTATATCTGAGAAATGGACCCCGACTTGAAGAGTGTCAGTTTTGGAAACAATTCTTTGATCAGCAATGCATTACAAAACACGAAGAACTTTAATCTTGATCTTAATCGCATGGATGCAACTCATCTCTCAAATCATACTTTCATTTATAGAACACAACTATTAATAAATATGCTCTCTGCCAAAGATGACCAAGCTCAACTCAAAACTCAGATTAAAATCACAGCTGAAAACACCAAAAGGGGGTCCAAGCTCATAGGATTGACCGAGTTCATATTTAATTTTCTAGGTTTGAGCTTAGTTGTATTTGGGTTACACTCCTGCTGGTCATCACTGCTTTACAGTTGTATTCATTTAATAAAAAGTTAATATAATTTTATTATTCAATTCATTTGTATAAATCTGTTATAGATTTTGTAGAATTAAATTAAATTCAATTCAATCATCAAAAGTAGATTATAAGCGAATAATTCAAAAATAAATAATTGTAATGATTGACCCTCACAATAAATATCAAGTCCACCAGGGGTCAGGTTCAAGTTTGACAAAAAGTATATTTAAAACATTTGACCATGATACAAATCCGAGAATTTATCGGACAAGTAATAAAAGCGAATAAGGGGAGGCTCAAAAGTAGCCCAGTCCCTCTTCCTTGAATCCGTAATTGACATATTGCCCCATAAGCTACCCATTGTATAGCACAGAACAGATATCATTTACACAGCTATTGATATAATGTGCGAATCCTTATTTGCTCGTACCTGGGTATATTTAATTAAAAAAAGCAGAAATCGACCTATATTAATAGTATACAGGGTCAAACTGTATTCAACACTTCAAAGCTTTTGCAATATGCACTAAATTTGCATAAGACAGGGATCTAGGTCTTCGAGTCTACAATCCCACCCCTTATCCCAAATTGAATCGTATGAACAGTATATTAATTGAACACTTAGTCAAGAATTCTGTCAATGCTTTTACCAAAATCTAAGCAAAACATTAATTTTAGTTAACTTTAAGTCGTTTTTCTGTTAATTATAAGAATAAAAACTCGAAAACTAATGACATCTCATTTGAAATGTAGAAAATATCTTGTTTTAGGTCATCCCGAATCCAAGGGTAACTAACAGAAGAAGAAAAAACAAACATAACTATAATCAAAGATAAGCTAAAATTGAAAATCAATAACAGAATAAAAAGGAATAAAAATTATATTTTATTTTATTCGACAAAAATTAACTGAAAAACTAATCATTAGTCAGAAACAGAGGAAAATTCAAATAAATATAAGACCAAAAACTTCAGTGCATTCACACACAAAAAGTTTTGTTACCCGTATTTACGATACAAAGTAAGACATAGAGGAATATATTGATCGGATTCTGTGCACATATACTGTACAGTCGACTCAGACTATTATGTCGATTACTCAATACACGGAAACACTATTTTTCATATAATATATTTGTGAGTCAATGCACTAAAACTTTTTTCTCTTAGCATTCGAACAGTAAGCATAGCATAGCATACAATTCAATAATACAGGTATTAAACTATTCTCTAGTTTACTACAGAGTATTCTACAGTTAGGAATATATGCACAAAAAAACTTATTACAACTACACATATCGTAACCTAGTTTTAGGCATTTGCAGTACAATTACAAATGAATTGAAACGTTGACCTCAATCGGTAGTCACACACATACAACCATATAATACCCGAACTCATCATATTTTTCCACTATATTAGACATGTTTTTATTTTTTATTATATATTTTATTTTTTTAATTCTTGTTTTCAAAAAACTAAGTTATCTTTCCATTCTCTCTCTCAGTGTGTGTGTCTCTCGCCCTCCCCTCTATCTCTCTCTAACACCTACCTGTGCTCCTCTATTTCTCTCTCAGTCTCTCTCTTTATCCTCTAATTTAATATTGATTTTATAACAAAAGTGAATATCGAGAACACTAACTGTGTTTTGAACTGTTGTTGAACTGAACACAATTTTTTACAGCAATAAAAGTTTCTAAATGTGTATTCGGATTAATAAAATAATTCTTTAATGTATTGTATCTCTCATACAATTCTGATATTCTGTGTGATTATATAGATTGCCTTCAGATATGCAAAACAGTGTTTTGTATAAAATTCTATTAATCCTTATTTGGATTCTCATTCGCTTTGATATACTTTTCTCATTTGTTTATTATAATTAATGTTTTGATTAAATGCAAATTATTTGCTATTCTTTTGCTCAAAGTTTAATATAAATAAATAAAATTGTTTTATATCTTAATTAAGAATAGAAAAGATAAAAAGAAAGATAAAAGAATGTGACTGAACATAATTCTTATGGATATGTATACTAAAGTCAAGATAATACCAATAATAATGATATTAATCTGAATTCCTATTTAATATTGAAAGACATTGTTTTTAATTAATTAATTAGTTATTTATTGTGTATTTTTTAATTCTCAATACTTTATGATAAGCTCTAATACTCAGTATTAATCTGTTCACGAAATGCAATGGGATTTTAGACCAAAGTTTTCATCCGCTTCAGAGCACAGTTGCCAAATCACAGCATCCGATCATAATATCAATAATAATAATAAAAGCAATAATAATATTACGATTAATAACAATTCAAACGATTCCTTGGATGACACGTCTGAACGGTGTTGTCCCGACTGTCCGATAGAGCCGACGGCTAACTATTGCAAAATAATATTCAAAATAACAATTGTATTCCTGAGTTTCGCCGGCTTCCTATACCAGGCCACAGATATCTGTGCTCACTATTTCAGCTATCGTACGGTTGTCTATACGAATACAAAACAGGAATCCATAATAGATTTGCCGTCTTTTACATTCTGTTTGCCCACGTATTTCACTAAACAGACTTTGATGACACTCTATGGGCCACACATCCAGAGGAGTCTGGATGAGGCCGTCCACTATAACAAAACGTTGTTACCGGCCATCGAACCTCTTATTTATGATTCCTTTCAGGTAATATAATTCAATTTCAATACGATTTTTTGAATTTCTTTCTTTCTATAAGTTATTCTCAATTTATGCTTATTATTTATACAAGGTACAAAGTATATAAATACAATGTACTTATTTATTGGTTAATAATATCAATAGACATTTCTTTCCAGAGATAGGCAATGGGGGAGGGTAGAAGGGGTTAACCCCCCCTAGGATTTTGACTGAGGCTGACCCTACCTCTGTTTTTTCAATGATTGGGCGTAAAACTCGAAAACGAGGGGACTTTTGGGAGAAAAAATCGATTCATTGCACCCCTTTTGGCCAAAATTTTGTCTGACCCCCTGTCGTCAGACCCATTGCCTATCTCTGATTTTTTTCATTAATTGGCCAATAGTTTGATTAAAGATTTAATATGAGTTCAATAGTGCATGGCTTAGTTTGTGTTTTAGTCATTTTTTCCCTCTCTATCCCAAATGAATGTAAAAATACTTGTTTTGTTAGAAAATACACGAAACAAGTATTCTCATGAATACAGAGATGGACTGACTTTTCGAAGCCAGGGATGAATTGTGAAAAGTCAACAATTTCTCATTCAACCCTCCAGTTCCTATTATCTTTGCTAAACAATTTCATTGGACCCTAAACCGAAAGAATAACAATTAGAAGCTCTAGTTTGTAGTCTTTTTGTCTCTTCCCTATCTGACCCCTATCTGACCTCTCTCTCCATAAGCATTAATTGACATTTTCTACGATTGAGTACTTAATAAATGGAAAGACCAGTCATTCAGTCAAATAGTAATTTCAAATTTTTATTTATGTTGACTGCAGTGAAGTGTCATTTAAGTGTTGATTAAATGATTATAATCTATTAATTTTGATCTCTCTCTCTCTCTCTCTCTCTCTCTCTCTCTCTCTCTCTCTCTCCTTCCCTCCCTCCCTCCTCCTCACTGTACAATGTAGTTTTGAAAAAGAATAAATGGTTTTAAATAATTAATTATAATTTGCATTGAATTCAATTCTAGAGACAGGCTTTCAAAGACTTGAATACAGAACAGCTGTTGGAGAACAGTGTGAAGAGCTATAACACGATAGAGTGTCGGCTATTTTACCCGCCTTTGAAATGGTTAAACCTGACCCATTACCGACTCTACGAAATAATACAATACGGCATTCCCTGCGAAGAAGTGGCAGAAATTATCGAAAGTATTAATGCAAACGGAAAGTGCTTTACGTTTTTTAGTCAACTCATGTCTTCTGATTACGATTCGTTCAAAATATCTGTGAATAGAGGCTATCGATTCCACTCAGGTATGTCAGGTATATTATCTCTTATATTAGTTACTGTGCTATTCAATATAGTTTGCAGAGACGCTCATTAACGAGCAAATAGAACATACATTGTTTTGGAGCAAGCACTTTTTTAGACATGCTCTCTGGGTCACTATAAGGTACATTATTTGTATTAGTAGCAGGATCATATTAATTGAACGTTCATATATTTCAGTGAAATTCAATATTTATTGCTGAAAATATCTGCATTCATGTAGTGATTCTGTGCTTTTCCAATAATACGGTATAAATATTGATGGAATCGATTGTTATATCCCTTGACATAGTTTATGCTCTCATATAATCGTTATCCGAATGAATACGAATTAATAGAATTTAATTCTAATAAATATTATATCAATTGAATCGATAGAAAAAGATTTTAGATTAAAGACATTTAAATGGCGACAGATATTGCTTATGAATATTCAATTTGTATCAGAGTCAGACTTATTCACACTATACAGGAAATGGTTATAATTTTTGCATTCAATATCAAGACAGTTCATTTTTAGTCCGGTTTATTGAAAATTATAAATCAAATACCGCTAATGCCTTAAGAACTCGCCAAATAGATTGTCTTGGTGATGTGAAAATGGGGTTGGATGATCTGACATAATTTTAAACTTATTGTCATTGTATGCAAATTATTCCGTAATTATATCAATTGAGAAGTATTTTTCAAAAATATGTTGACCCGTAATATGATGCGGGACTAGTGAGAAAGTGGTGATCAAGGTGATCTAAAGATATTTAAAATAAACAATTTCAAATTATCAAAATTGTTCTTAAGTTTGTATAGAATTAAGAATTCAAAAGAATCTGTTTTTCCACAAATGTTTGTTTCGAATAATTTTATAATTGTTTCCGAACTTAACGTAAATAATCTCAAGTTATCTATAAATTCATTGTTTTTGAAATTAATTGATAATCAATTTGTTTGACTTTCAGGTCGATTCATGAAATTGCAGATCCAGTTCGATAGAGAGCAATATTCCTCGATATCTGATGGTCAGCAGCGAGAGTGCATTCAAGTGCACCCGCCCTTCAAAATCCCATCGGAAGCATGTCTTCACTCCATAAACCCCGGAATGAGCTATGATTTAGTGCTAACGAAGACCAAAGCCATTCTACAGCCGCCGCCCTATCAGACGGACTGTTACTCATATCATATAACCAGAGAAAGTGATTCGATGTCCAGATCTGACTGTATAGACAAGTGTATGCTCAGGGTGTACGAGCAGAAGTGCAAATGTCTGCCAATCCATATCACTATTTGGAAAAACAACGCGAATCTGAATCTTTCGATTTGTAATTACGATGACTTCGACTCCATATCTGAATGTCTACAACAAGAGCTCAGCAATAATTGCTACGACAGGTGTAAACCAGATTGTATTGACAGGTATTTATAAAACAGCACAATCAGACAAATTTCTACCCGAAACAATCAAGCCACTTTATACTCAGATTTTTTTCAGTACTTACTAGTATTGATGAACCTGTGCAATGTCAATGTTAGGTGGAGTGCATCAGAGATAGGCAATGGGTCTGACGACAGGGTGGGGGTAAGCCAAAAATATTGGGCAAAAGGGGTACAATGAATCGATTTCCCCCCAAAAGTGCCCCCATTTTCGAGTTTTTGTCTCCAAATCATCGAAAAACAGAGGGGTATGCCTCAGCCAAAATTACTGGGGGTATACCCCCTTTACGGGGGCATTGCCTATCTCTGGAGTGTATTGGCCAAGTACCCCTAAGAATTGATAGTTCTGCAGGTTGCAGAAAACAGGCATACCTAGGAGTCATACCTCATCTATGATTGGATACTCACAACTATAATAATACTTGCAATTTTTGTGTGTACTTGGTAGTTTCACTTATTCTAAACTTGATTTAATTTTTAATATGGTTTACAACTTGTAAATTACAAGATTATAATTTGAGTCCGGGTAACGCTAAACAGATTCTTTGATTACAGAATAATTCAAAATATGATTTACGAGTTTTATAATTCTTATGACTAATGAATGAATAATAGGTCATTCAAACAAAGATAAGGTTCGAAAACAATTGAATCGATTTTTATTTTCTGTAAAAGGAATGAAAACAAATAAAAAGAAATTCAAAATATTTTTAGTTTTATTATTATATAAATCATTATTTAAATGATATTTCAATTTACCCTATAATAGGATACTCTGATAGAAAACAACAAACAAAACAGACTATCAGTTTATATCATATTTATCAAATTAGATATTACTCTTGGTCAATAAACCTATTGATTTTTATGAAAAATCAAGCAATATAATAATTAAAAGAGTCATCTAGTTCATTCTTTTTTGAGTTCATATTAGAGTATATTAAAAATATAATTTATCGATCATTAAGTTCTAATGATTTTCAATACTGACTGATAATTAGGTTGAAAAACAAACAAATTTAAATTTGAACTAAAAGTGTCCCTAATTTTCATCCACTTATAATAAAATAGAAATATTCTACTGAACCAATTATTCCTTATTTGAAGATAAATTCTATATCAATAATGAATATAAAATATTAGTGCAATATATTTGCGAAAATAATATAATGAATTCAGTTATAGATTATTTTTTCAATTGATTTTTCTATATCTCATTCAAACTCTATTCACAATATTCTGCAGTTTATATGATATTATGTACAGAATATTCTGTACAATATTTTTATAGTCATTACATGAATGTTAATAATTATATTCGATTGAAAACATATTTATTATTTTGCAGACACTATCGGATTGAGGTCGAGAGCAGAACCTATCCATCAGATCAACAAATAAGTCGAGCCGTCGGTTCAGATCACGAAAGACTATTGAATTTGCGTAACAGTGCGGCCACTATTAACATATGGAGCAACTACTTGAGTGACGTTACATACGTGCACACGCCTGCCATGTCCCTCATACAATTAGTATGCTACTTGGGTGGTCTGGCTGGATTATGGTTGGGTGTATCGGTCATGACTGTGTCCGGTTGGTTGGCCCAGTTGTATCCTTTCCTACAGAAATGGAATGGTAGGCAAAAACATCTATTCCTACACTGTAAACGACACCTACCGGTGCCGAGTGGCAAAAAGATATCACCCGAGGACCTACTAATTAACCCGGACGGCGGTCACAACAAGTATCTGTTTGCGCACCGGCCGTCTGTTTGCAGTTTAAGTCAATTCAACCCTAGATTTTGACCCCTATTTGTGAGCTATAAATCAGAATCAGATCACAAATTGATTGTCAGTTCAACTGTTAGTTAAATATAATAACAATTGATTTCTTCTCTGAATTGATTGAATTCTTGCTCCTATTTATTGAATCAATAAATAAATAACTGATTCTTTTGGCCAGAGTTTTGTATTTTCGGGAAAACTGTTTATATTTTCAGAGATGGTTTGGGGAATGCGATCAAATCGTATCAATCAATTAATTCTTAAGAATCGTGTGAATTGAAAGTGAAATTTATAGTCTATATTATCAATACATATAATAAATAATTAAATATTAATAAAAATAAATTAAATAAATTTATTTCACTTAAAATGCAATAATAATAATAATTTAAGGAATTTATTGAATTAGAAAATATCTAAGAATTCACTGAAATCTACTTAAAAGAATACAAACTCAATAACAATATATTGTAATGAATTTTATAGTCCAATCAATAGTCGATTATTGAGAAATTCTGTGTTTGATAAGCAATAGTTTCTTAAGGAATACTAATTTTCATTAACTTTTTTACATAGAAATTGAATTTTTCATTTATATGTATTTTAGTAATGTATACGAAATTAATTCTTGTATTTGAATAATAATAATAATTATTATTATTATTTAGTTTCACAATATTGTTAACAGATTTACTAAACTATACAACAAATATATAATTAATACAATTCACTCATTCACTCACACAAATCAATACACAATAATTGTATTGTAATTTCAAATAATATATGGATTCGTTTGAATGATTGTTCTTAAGCTAACTTTTATTCGACTCAAATATATTGCTAATAATATTGTTTTAATTAATAAGTTATAATAATTTTTGACTTAATTAGAGCGTTAGCTGTGATATCATATTTGATTCAACTATTATTTGTGCGATTGAAACAAATTTAATGATTTTCGTACTCTATTTAGTCCTCAATTATATCAATAATCGCTTAAATATGTTTAGAAAATGATTTTTCAGAATAGCTATCGTTTAAGTGAATTATTATGTATTATCAGAATATTCTGAATCTCAATAAGTCTATTGTTAAAGGATTTCCTAATTTTAGTCAAAATAGACAATTGTTTGATCAATACTAATGCTGTTAAATGTTTTAATAATTAAATATATCTATATTTAGTGATATATTTATACTTAATTTGGAATAATATGTAATCTATTCTATAATTTTCAGTATAAAAGAGAATAAAATAATTTTAAAATAAAGTTTCCTTTTATTCAAATAACAAATTATAGGAAATTGGTTTTCAAATTGAACCGACTCAATTAGCTCTAATGGTTCAGTCAATAAGATTATAGTGAGTGAAATGGACACAGATGATTCATTACCTAGAGGCTATATGAGCAGGTAAAATGACCGATCTCTAAATTGAAGAAAAAGTAGCAGAATGCTTTTGATTTTGAAATATCGTTAATCATAGCACCCTACCCCACTTGAACGGACGACCAAAATTCAGTATCCCTGGCCAACAACTTCTGTAAAATTAACAGTTGTTTTACATTTTATAAATATATTATTTTATTTAAATTAAACTTAAATTTATTTAAAATGATTTTATAAAATCTAGAATTTATAGCAAAAGCAGAAATAAATTAATTCTCCTTTAATTTTGTTTGAAATTTTCAACATCAGGGCAGTTGACAAAATTAATGATTAGACTGTATATTCTGTAAATTCTTGGATAAATTTATTCGTATGACATAAGATGGCAGTGAAAGCGCTTCCAAATAATTAAATATACAGTACAGTACAGTATTCACATTTCTATCGTTTTCTTTGATATTCAAGAATTGCTTGAGTTTCTCAACAAAATTCAACAAACCATGTCCTTTACATTATAAACTATGTCATTATTCTATAGAAGGGAGAAGACCATTATTTAAACTGTTATTATAAAAATACAGATAAAATTGAATAATTGGCAACTTTTTGATAATTCCTTATCTCTTTCGACATTCTATGGTATAATAGGTTTCAATAAGTTTGAAGTTAAGTCTTGAAGAGAATCCTGAAAATGAATTTGAATTAATTGTGCCTGTACAGTGTACATTTCAATTCAATTCAGCCAGAATATATGTGAACGTCACAGGGAATTAAGATATTTGTAATAAAGCGTTGGATTTATAGTCCCTATCGATCATACGTAAAGAACAATTTGGTTTTGTTGACAATTTATGTTAATTTCTTCTCAATATATGATTGATTGCCAAAAATATTCGTTAAGTAATTGTTAATCAATCAATTTTGAAGAGAGATCGTATGAATAATTTCCCAATAATTCGATATCAGAATTAATAAAGTTTTTATTTGTGTCAGAAAAATAGGTGATTTATTTCAATAGAAACAAATAATTGTAAAAAAGATAACCGACCTTTTTCCAAAAAAAACAACAACTTAGACTTGATTTCAGAATTTTCAAATTTGGCATATTGGGAATAAAGTGATATAGACCTGGATGCTTTTGCTTGAAGTGCATTTACTGTATGTTTGAGCTATAAATAATATATTATAGAGTTTTGCAAAAAAGCACACAATTCTGCTTTCGCTTACAATTAATGTTAAAATATAACAAACTTCAGGCAAAATAAAACTCAAAGCACTCGATCAGAACTGTCAGTCCTTTTGCTGTTCAAACTCTGTAATCTCGGAAATGCTTTTTTCATTATAGAGAGAAAAAAAAGAATAATTCCCTGATATGTCTGAATTACTACTTATTTTTCTTCATTTTTCTCTTCTATAGGTTTATCTGACTCTGAAAACACTTCTATAGAGGAAATTGTTTCCTGTATTTAAGGATAAAACTCTATATGAGTCGCCGAAGTCAGACCTCTAAGACTCCAAGATTAGTCGTTTCATCATTGCATTCAATTATTTTTCTTAATGTCTTTTCTCTTCAAATACAAAGAGTTTTATCTAAACTATCAGAAAAATAGATATAAAAACTGAGGATTTATTGCTTAAACTCTTATACTTTTTATTAATCGAAGGATGTGCAAGATTGTCAACACAATAAATGATCTTGGTCTAGAATAAAATTATCTCATTTGATCGACACTTCACCGCAAAATCTGGTTTTAAAATCCCTGTTAACCTTGATTAAAGAAACCTTGAACATTTCTATAGTAATTCTAATAATCGATAATTTTTGTTGAAAATGGTATCAATTAATACATAATTTTCATATTTAATGATTTTGTTGTGATCTGAGAGCTCGAAGCAAAATAACAAACTGTAATAAAACAATTGATGTCTAATCTGTATGAAAGCCTTTCAACTAATTTCTTATCTTTTAATCTTATTCTTTAAGACAGAATCCATTCTTTAGTATAAATCCTTTGAAAAACCTATTAAGGAATCAGAGAAACTGATGCTCAGATCCGCTCGAATAAGACAAAAAGTATCATAAGATAATGTTTGTGGTCTTGAAGGCTAAAGAATATTATATGAAATATTTTGTATATTACAGTATTAGTATTATTTTAGAGAAAAAGGAGATATAGAGTGAAAAACAGTTGCGAACTGACATTGAATGCATTTATTGAAAGATTATTTTTCCAATATATGGCCACATCATTGGTAAAGAGAATTTGATTTAATGATAGGTTTGTGTAAATAAAAAAGAGTGAAAACTGTTTCTTCAATTATTTATTATCGATTCAATTGAGAGCAATGTATGGCTTCAGTGGAGTACTGGTAGGCAACCAGTGCTCACACGTATGGCTCTACTCCTGAAGCATAGCATTACGCAAGACTCGACTAACTCTATCAGTTGTTAGACTCAATACTTTAGCACTTCTTCTTCACTCTCTCCCAAAACGCATAGCATCTCATCATTTGTCTCATACTCTCTCCGTCTGTTTGCACACAAAGGCATTTGATTCGGTGATCACTAGCCATGAAATAGCATCAAATGTTTTCTTTCAACAGTTTGTTCAAATCAACAATCAATAAATAATAAAAGAAAAGTGTATTTCATATATCATTTGTTTTGTGTTCATATAATACTTGCATTCAATATACAGAATATTCTTTATTCGGTAATAACTTATTAATAAAAGAAGTATTGAAACAATTTGTAACAAAATATATTCAATTTCTAATAACGAAGAACAAAATAGTTTCAAATATGATCCTGGCCATATCTCAAAAGACTAATAGAGTCCGCGGTAATATTTTAATACCGTTTTTCATATTATTAATAGTAATGATTTTTGTCGGACTCGTTATACTTCTGTTAAGCAAACAATAAAATGTGAACTTTTTATTTTCAACAATGGGTTGAATGAAGAGATGGACTAAATTATGATAACTTTTATATATATAATATGAGACTTATTATCTCTTTTTATATATGAACTATCAAGTGATCAAACATAATATTCCTGATCAAAATACCAGGTAATATAATATAAATGATAATATAATTTAATTTTCAATATAAAAGCATACTTTTAGTAATCAATATACTCTTTATTGATTTTATACTAGAATTTAATACTTTTAAAAATATGTAAATAATTCTTTGAATAATTATTTTCTGTTTCAAACCAAATATTATCTTCCAATTTACTGTAGTTGAAAATGAAAATGACTAGAATAATATAGGTAGAAGCAAGGGCAACTACAGTATTATAGGTATCAAAGGAATAACTCCGCAAATGAGTTATCGTAATAAATATTTCGTTAATTCCATTAATATTTATATAAACTATTTTTCACAGAATATAAGTTAAGTCAAACATAAATAGTGTATATATTTCTGTGTATTTAATGAATAGTTTGTATTTCGAAATAGAAATACAGATTTTCCTCTTTTATGTGCATTTTTTGAGTTTATCTATAATTTAATTCATTTTATTACAATAAATAGTAATAAATCATTCTTTGAATAGAAAGCCATTAATGAGAATATGTTTTCGTTCATTAGAAATGCTATTATTTATTATTTTTATATTTCAATAGTGCAATGAAAGTCATGTCTGATTCTTACGAAATATTCTTTAAATTAGTTATTCGTCTTTCAGTTTTGTTAACTTTTATTTCAAATGAATTCAAGCGATAACTCAAAGAATATTTTATGCTTTAGAGAGTATTCATATCATAAATGTTAAGCAAATCTTATTTAAGAATTTATTTTTTTAAACGTTATGTTATTCTACAGTAAAAACATATTTTAATTCCATCTGATTGTCAAGAGTTTGCACAAAGTTTTAGTTTAATTAATATTCACTTAATATTTTGAATAGCATTTGGAAGAATAGTTTCCTTTCTTTTACTCCATTTACTCGAAAAAAAAAGAAATTCTGTAATTCATAAACTGTTATACTGTATAAAGATTTAATCCTCTTTATGATTAAAGGACAAACAAGGTATTTATCTTTATACGCCTACTGTATAATAGCATCTTAAGACCGAACAGTACTTGAAATTCTTTACAGAATAAGTTACAGAATTTGATTCTACCAGTAGTTTGCAAATATAAATCACAGTCTCAGGTGAGTTAACTCACAATAATTTATTCAACAAAAATTGTATACAGAATACAGAATGAAAACATGAGAAATGTGAAGGAATTCAGTCTCTATTCAGGATTAAAGTCAACAGATATTAACAGAGATGAACTTTATATACAGATGAGAATTGCCTTGCACACATAATTAACATCGAGACCCATTCACTGTCAAATTCCAATCAGTAAAGTTCGTAACGAATATGCATTTTTGAGCCAAAGATATGAAAAAATGTTTTTCGTATAATTTGTTCTCTATTTTGTTGAATACATTAATTGTCAAAACAGACGACTATTTTCTTATAATGATATGTATGACTGGGATATGTCAAGCAATAAGTCTGTCTTATAAACCCAGCTCTAATGCATGGAATTGTGGCTCGAGCCCAGTTTTGGGTTTGGTAGCACAAGTGACCCAGTAATGATTAATACAAATAATGGGATAAAAAATAAAAGTCCAAAAGAAAAAGTAAGAAATAGAAAATCGATTGAAGTTTTGTGCCCTTAATAGTAGACATAATTAAAAAATATGAGTTTATATACAGAATCTACAGTCGAGTACATTCTATAAACAACTTCTGTCTCTGTAATGAAGTCTTCTGTCTATTGAAGTAAATTATGAGTAGGGATGAGCGCTAACCTGTATTTGCGCTCAGGCTTACAAATAGGTTCTTGAGTTCAAATCCAATCCAAACACAATTATTTGCTTCTCAGGAGAAATGAAATTTTAATTAAAATCGATATTCCCGGAACTGATGAAACATTTATATTAAATCTTTTAAGGTTTTGAGACATTGAGTTGAAAATAATTTGATTTTTTTGATGATAAGTAAATCAAAGCAATCAAAGGGAATATGGGTTTAAAAAATTTTCAATAGATTTTGAATTTAATATTTTCACTATTTTTTGCAAAATTATATGAATCACTTGAGGCATATGTCGGCATTCATTTGTATATTAAATTATAATTTAAATAAATTTCTGAACAAATTCTCATTTCTTTTTCTAAATTATATTTATTTTTCTGAATCACTTCAACGGATAAGTAAAATAAACGATTAAAAACTGTTCCGAATATATTACTCTTATAATGGAAATGACAGCTCTTTTAATTGTTTTGATATTTTTTAAAATGAATCCATTCATAAACTACTGTTAAGAATGTCAGAGGGCCTCAATAACTTTTTGGTTAGAGTGCACGACTCGGAGCTGGAGTTCGAGTCCTTGAGCCGGTGAGCCAAGATCTGTTGGTTGCGATGGGTCCGTCACTTGTCCTGTAAAGTCTCAGACGCGTAACATTGCCTCCACCGACAGAGTAAGGTTAAAACACTGTCTGTAATTCCAGAGGCTCAGCAGTGTCTCCCGAAAGGGGGTTGGTGCTAGAAAATGTTATGTTATGTCAGAAAACCGCGTTTTAAGCCGAGATCCCTATGTGCTGGTATAAAACAGCAAATTATCTATATTTCAAACTTTAATTATAAGTATTACAAAATTGATAAATTTTTTGATATAAAAATAATTAAAACTTGATTTATATAAAGTTAAAAATTCTTTATGAGAAAAGTCTAATCCATATCAAAATAAATATATATTTATTGATAGAATAATTGAGAATATTTTTATTTACAGTCAAAATACACGCCATTCTCGTTATTTTCAGTGCAGTTCTATCCATACAATTCATATGATATGAATTATAGGTATAAACACAATATCTAAATGCAGTTATTTTCCGGTTTGAAGTTATTAAGCATTTATTATTAGGAGATCTCTAATCAATTAATAGCAATGAAAACATTTCATTAATAAATACTCTTACAGTATATTCAGTTATAATTTATTATAAGTCTTATAATAGTTCAAAACATTTTATAACTTCTCTATATTTTGCAACAATTCAGTACCAATGGTCAGCTAGGCTTAAATTTTGAAATTCCTGGAAGATTCTCTTTGAGTTGTCATGATTTATCAAGGTAAATTTGAAAGCATTCATTTGTTTGTTATTCTTATGTAATAAGTTATACAGTATATTGAAATGTATCCTGGATTCAATTGTGAAAATGACAATTATAAAAAAGCACTGATTTTATGAATTAAATTATGTCTCTCTAAATAAGTAGATTCAGGTTTTTATCAGGATACTACTGGTCCAGAATTTTGTATTTCATATATACAGTATTATATATTTCAAATCAGCGAAATGTGTACCCAACGAATACCACATACCACCTTGGTGGCCACTTTTGTCAAATTACCAAATCTTTGTTCTGTATAATAATTATTCGCTTTAATAGTCAGCACTAATTGGATTCAATCAATTTTCAAGCATTTCTATACATTTTTAATGAACTTCCAAAGAAAATGGAAGTATTCGGGCAATAAATCTAATGTAAGATTCATTTATTTCACAGCAAATGTATTATATATTTCATAATTTAACATCAAATCTATCAGAGCTGGTATTACACAACAAAAATAGTACTGTTTTTTAAATTATTAATATCAGAAACAGTTCTACGAAATCTATCATTACTTAAATGATTAATTGCTAACATTTTTTCTCTTTCTGTTAGCTCTGATGTGAATATCTTTTTCGCTCTATTTCTGGCTATGAATAAAAAATAAATAAAATGCAAAAAAATGTTTAGCGAAAAAAGCTTTAATGTATTCAACAAATAAACGCAATTATCTCTGAATGTAAACTCATGAATGTTTCCCTTAATTATATTATCCGCTCAAATAACTACATGGATAATATTTTGGCGCATTGTAACCCAGAAATAATGATGAAACTGAATATATGAACCGTTAGTTATTCAGAAAATAAGATATTATTTAATAAATATTTTTGCAAACATTTGGTGTATAACCACAAACAGAGTTCTTATTATTAAAATAATATTCTGTTCACTGAAACAAATATAAGTCTAAGTAATTCTTGTCTAACACCGCAGAAGTTGGTTCGCATACTCTTTTCGGTTCTCAAACATATGGCATCAGTTCATACGGCTGTCACTTCATCTCACATATCAATAATCAACATTTGGCACAGAATTTAATCTTTGGTTCAATAAAACTGTTGAGTCGGTCAACAAAAGTGTCGGAGAAGTGACTAAAATATAATTAAAATTAGAGAGCGTTAACGGATGACTCCGGGATGTAGTATGTGTTGGATGAATATTGTGGAGTACATTACCCATATATACTCTATACGCATACTGTACACATATAAGAATACACATTACACGGGTATATATGGAAAGATCAATAAATGTGTTGTAAAAGTTTGGCCAAATCTACACTAATTTTCTATTCACTACTACTAATTCAAAACATCGTTTTTCTTCTAAGCTTTTCCGTTGATTTTCTTCTTTTTTCTCATTTTTTGTATTTATATTTAGAATATTTTCTTCTCTCCATTCGTTTTGAATGTCTTTTATAAGGAAAGCAATACTGTATTCATCGACCGAATCATAAAAATTGCTGTCATTTTATGAAATCAAATATAATTGAGTTATATATAAATGTATACAAAAGAGAATTATTGTTAAATTTGAAGTTATGTGACATTATATTTGATTAAATATTTTCTAACATTTAAATTGTTTGCATTCTTGTTATATTGACTAAAGATTTTCTGACTTAAAATTAAATCATTCTTAACGTTAAACATAATAAACATTCATATTATAAGATATTCTGTTAAATGTTTTGTTATTAATATCAATAAATACTTTTATTACTTTAACCTTCAGTTTTGCTCAAATATTTCTGCTTTTATTTTATTCGTTTTAATTATAATAATATTAATTAAAATATTTTAAACATTTAGTCATTAAAATTCCTCATTATTTAGGAATATTAATAGTAATTATTTGTATTACTGATATATACAGTATTTCTTCATGAGCTCAATGGAAATGGATATAAGATTCATAGACCGTCGGCTAAAATAGAGACGATTTTTAACTGCCCGTTCATATCCAAGGGTGGAGTATGTAGTTTTGCTATTCATATTCTACAAGGTGGAGTTAACATAATTGTGTACCATCCTTGTTTTATAATCGATTTATAACTATTTTTGTCATAATTTTTCTTAAATACAAAATTGATTGTAACCTATGATATAAGACCTAATATATACAGAATTTCAATTCAGAACTTATATCAAAAATCTGTTTAATATTTCGGCGGATTTTCATGAACTCAACGGCTTTTAAGCTTTTTTCTAAAAATTCTACGAAAATCCTATTTAAATAAAATATCTCTTTTGTAAGTGCAGTGAAGACTCTGTCGAAGGCTTAATATTGAGATCTCATTCGCATTATTTGCAATTCATAACCATTTCCTCTTCACTATAGATAACGATGTAAAAGTTGTAAATTTAAGGTAAGTAACGGTAAATTTACGGTAATTTTACCGTAAATTTACCAGTAGTTTGGTAAATTTACCGTAAGTTATGACTTATTTAGTGGCGCCATCTATTTAAAAACTAGAATATTTATATAATTTTATATAAAAATTCTTTGAATATTTAAAAATATTATAAGTTAAACCACAAGTTTGTTAAAACAACAGTTTTTTAAAGTATTGTCAATATAAATCTATTAAATCTACTGTTTTTAGGCATAAAAGTAACAATAACAGTATATTTTACATGTTTTACATATTGCATAATTTACCACCTATATGTAAATTTACCGTAAATTAACAACGTTAACTATAGAGAATACATATAACCCGTGAATATTGAATCAAATGCTTTCATTCGGATGTTTCATATATTGCTGACTCCATTACTATAATAGTTGCCATATATTTGGTTGTATAAGTACTACCCGGGCATCCATTACAACAAATATGAAGAACAGATTTTATTATTGATATGTTTAAAGCATTTCAGTCTAATTCATAACTTATTTATAAGAGGGTTCACAATAAAAGAAGTGATATCAAGAATGAGCTACTGTGCAAACATCTTGGTCAGTTAAGTAGAATGAATGGATTTTAACAAACATCGAATTTGTAAAGGTGTCTAGGTCAAAAGTTTATTATTAAAGTAAAGCTTGATTTAAATTCTTCATTTTCACATAACCAGCATATTTTGACATAAGAATAAAAGTCTATTAATAGTCAATCAATTTATTTGATTTGCTTTAAAAAAATCCTTTCAATGTTTGCCTTAAATTCCAAACATTTTATATATTTATAGACATTTGTATTGTATTCCAGAATTTTTCCATTACTTGTATTAAATTCTCTAAAATTGTTTCTTTTTATAGAATAAAGTTTTGAAGATTTCATGTTTGGATTCAAAACGTTTTCCTAACATTTGAGTCGAACTCATATAACAAAATACACACTTCTAATAGAAAAATGACAAAGGATTTAGAGTTTGATCAAAAAGGATATCCAAAACCGAACAAATCTAAAAGTTTCGAAACATCTTTCGACAAATGAGTCGCTATATCTCTAAAAATGTTCCGAACAATAACACAATAATCCTTATTTGACTCCAGATTTACTTCTTGTCATTCAACTAATCGTATGAATATATGTTTGAAGGGACCCGGACTCAAATACTCAATATTCATTGGCACTGAAGTTTTTCAAATTCAGCTCTGATCAAATTCTGGAAGAAAATAATCACTTATGAAATCTTGCTTAATAAACTGGGTAGAATATCAAATAATATTAGCTGCGATGACCTTTTTGGCGGACTCAGTCATTTGAGTCAACATTTTGTTTGGTTCGAACCTTATAGAGCATAATAGACTCATACAGTGTATGCTATAATAGAAATACAGGTAAGCAGTAGAGTATTGAAGACATGGTTCACAAGATTATTCAGTTTATACAGTGTTGGCCATCAAATAGAAACTGAGTATTTCTTAAATGAATTGAACGAATGGTGGAATGATATGATAATTTCAGAGCATCCATTTTTTGAGGAACTTGTCGCCCCTGGTGCACATAATTTACATTTAAACCCATGAGCTATGTACAGTTAAATGCAAACCAATTCCCCCACTCTTGAATTTCGCGCTAAAAATACTGCACATGTTTGAGTCAAGGTA
>JAQIWA010001007.1:0-22366 GCA_034693305.1 Eueremaeus valkanovi
ATAATCACCATTTCTTAAGGGAGTGGTGATAAAAATATTAGCTAAAATTATTCCATCTTGAACAAGCCCACAGCTTGCGCGAGGTTGTTACCAGAAGATACTCTCACTACTCTTGTACTCAATATTTTAAGTTTACCTTAAACTATCTTCTCGTTATTTCCCCAGGTTGAGTGCTATGTTTTTGAAATCAGAAAAGAATTCTGATTCATTCTAGGGAAAAAAAATTTCAATCAATTAATCCGGGTAGATTTTGAGGGTGATTCAAAATCTCCCATTGACTCCCATTATAAAAATGATTTTTTTTGTTAATTTTTTTAAACTCTCTTGGTGTTTTCCAGTCTCATATTGAACCCCAAAGGCCATAGCATTGATTATTTTTGAATTACCATTGCTAGTTTAGGAGATATGACCGAGGCCAGATCCCATAGACCGTTAGCCTAACCCTTTATTTTTTTAGATTAGTTTAAAACAATGCTATTCTATAAGAAAAAATGCTTTACATTAGAAGAGAACATAGATTGATGAGATGAGTTCTCTGTTATGAAACGACAAATACATTATATGGATATCCTTTTGATTTCTTTATAATTTTTAGTTTTGATTTCGTATTGACTTCAAAGAAAAAATAATTTTTTTAAATTGTTTTAATATTTATCTCAAATCAGAACAAATGACAGGAAGAATGATAACAATAATTAGTAAAAGTAATAACAAGCAAGAAAATTATCAGAGGGAGTCTACATTAGATTCACCAAGGTATAAAGGCACTTGATGTGATTCACTTTTTAATAAATAATTCGAAACCTAGAAGCAATTGAGCACAATAGAACCTGGACATGTTTTATTTTATACTTATTATTGATTTACAAATGAAATACTTTACAAAAATTGATGAACAGATAGATAGATATAAGAGAGTATACAGAGTTGTAAATATGCATTGATCTTGCAATACAAAATATTTATTCCTGCTCCAATTTGCTTTGGTTAGTCAACGGTATGTAATGACTACTTATTCTTTGATTTGCGCCAATGTTTGTGTCAATGATTTCTTCGCATTCGTGAGTGATCTCTAAGTATTCACCAATTATTGGCTGTTCAGCGCCAGTGCTTGTGTCTATAGTTTCATAATCACTAGAATATATGTCATCAAAATGATCTGGTTCATAATAATTTTCAACAGCATCACCCTGATCATCATAGGTATCACGTTTACAATTATGATCCGAATTAATTATTTTCCGTCTGAAATGTCTTATATATAAGAATATGAATATAATTATAATTATGAGTACCAGAGAACCAATCGATATGATCAAGACGGGCAGTAATAATGATCCACCAGTGTCAATTTGTTCAGACATTAGACTTTGACACATACTCTGAGCAGAATCGATACTATTATTGCTATCATTGTTTAACCCTGTATCTCCATCTATAAATTCATAAACCCTGACATAATCCACCAGTAATGCAGAACAATTCCAAAACAATGATGAATTTCGATTGGTCAAATTGTTCATGGAACGATCCACTTCCAATTCAATGAACAATTGATTGATTTGACTATTGTTGGTAAATATTGGGCTCTGAATACCTGGTTTACTTGCATAATTAATATCGTTGAAAAACCAGCGAAGGTCAGTTTTACTCCATTCGAAAGCGTATGTATTGAAATCGTGTAAATTTGCATGGGTATTATACCCGTACAATTTAACATCAGCACCTTCAACATTTTTACCGCCAATTTTAATTATGGAATTTTCCTGAAAGTACCCGAACACATAGATTGCTTTGTCGCGAATATACTTATATTTCGGGGTCTTTACAAAAACAGCCGGATACAACCAGTTTCCTTTCGGAAGAGCGGCTCTTATTTCGAATCTGCCAAAATCAAAATACCTCCATGTTGAAATTTTCCCAGTTGTTGAACTGCTGGAACCATCCTTGTTCGTTTTTCTTACGGCTTTTATAGCCAGCACACCATCTCTCACAATTAAGTTCTTGGCCCGATCTGTGTAACAGCTGAGGTCTTCTATTATACCAAAATAAACAAGGTACAATATTTCAGATAACGACTTATATCTTAGATAATAAAATTGGTTAAAACAAACATTCGGAAAAATCACCTTTCCTATTTTAGCCCACCCAAAAATACGGTGTCAAGTTCAAAGACTCATCGCAAAAACAAAGGAATTGCAATAGGCTCAATTCCAGGGGGGGGGATAATTATTTTGGCAATTGCCAAATCAGGGTTTATTTTGTCCCCAACATAATACAGCGTTTTTCAGATATACTGCAACAAATGATTCTATTACTATTTAAAAACTACAAGGGGTACAATATTGAAGCTGGTCTTATTTGAAAGAGGGATAGTTAGGGTTTGATAAAAAAAATGTATGAAAAATATCCTTGCACAATTCAAGGGGCTAGAATCGAAAATGTTGAAATATTGACTTCTCTATTAAGAAAATTATAAAAATTTGATTTGAGCGCTATTCCCAGATTCACATAAATTTACCAAAATCATCTGCTCCGAATTGATCAAGGATCAATCTGGTGCTGATTACCTCTCAAAAAATTGTGTCCGATTGGAATAAAGAGTTTTTCTTAAAAAAATTTAATCATCGATGAAGACAGTGATTTGATATATTTCAAATCTAGCGCCTTGAAATGGGCTAGGATATTTTACATATAGTATTTTTATCAAAGCCCAACCATTCCTCTTTCAAATAAGACCATGTTCAATATTGTACCCCCTGTAGTTTTTGTGCAAGATTAGATTCAAATATAAAAGTCAATATTTCAACATTTTCGATTCTTGCGATTCTCTTAGGATCTTACAGTGTTTTTCATATTTACCGCAACAAATGATTCTATTAATATTTAGTTGCGGTAAATCTGAAAAACACTGTAAGATCTCAAGAGAACTAAACTACCTTTCACACCTCTTTTTCACTTTAAATATTAAATAAATGTTAATTTTTCATATGTATCCTGTCTCATTCTTTAGTAAATTTTTCTTATTAACTTTACTAAATGCGTTCGTAACAAGAAATTAAAACCAAAAATTAGCTTGCTAAAATTACTTATCTGATAAATTTAAATGTGAATTGATAATTTTTATTTTTCGAGATATAATTATTTTTAAAAATATTGGTTAAAAATACTTTTGGAATTTTCAGCATTAAACATGAAAAAGATAACTGAATACAAAATACATAACTTTACCTTGTTCGTCAACGTTGGTGAATACAAATGAAAATTGAGATAAAATAATTAAAATTAAATTCATATTAAATGAATTATAAATAAATTTTAGCAAAATTATTACAATCGCATCGTATGATTGAAGTATACTGAACCTTGTTCATTTCTGAAAATAATATTCATTTGCCTTGTTTTTGAATAAATTAAATTTAAGCTGGAATCGAGCAAATGTTTAAATTCATTAAGAATATTACATATGCTAAAAAAGTTAATGACCCTGCAATATTTATGAAAATAATAAAATTCATGTGAAAATTAAGTCAATTATTTTAATTAATATAAAGTTGCTAGCTGGCATTGTACAGGGAAAGTTTTCTTTGGCGCACATATTTAATATCATAATACCCAAAAAAATATTGAGGGTACAATATTGATGCTGGTCTTATTTAAAAGAGGGGATTTGATAAAAAAAATATTTGATTAATATCCTTACACAATTCAAGGCGCTAAATTTGAAAGGCTGAAATTTTGACTTTTTTTATTAATAATATTGTTGGGGATCGGAGGGTTCTCCGGGGGCCCACCCACTTGTGGCGCCGAGAACCCCGCCCGTCTCCTCATAGAGGACGTTGCCGGCCAGATGTCACCGGCTGCTCGTCCGGCTTGAACATCGAACCTACTCCCCAAAACGGGCTCCCAAATACCTACTCTACTTCATCAGTCTAATAAAACTAGCAGAAACTAGTGCCGACAAAACCGCTTCGGCTGAGTGAAGACTCCCGCCCACCTAACAGAGCTGTAGAGGAGTTGAGACTCCCGCCTACCTAGCAGAGCTGTAGCAGAGTTGAGACTCCTGCCTACCTAACAGAGCTGTAGCAGAGTTGAGACTCACGCTCATCTAACAGAGCTGTAGCGGAGTTGAGACTCCCGTCAACTTAACAGAGCTGTAACGGAGTTGAGACTCCGGCTCACCTAACCGAGCTATGGCTGGGTAAAGACTCCCGCCCGCCTAACAGAGCTTGCGGCGTAGTGAAGACTCCCGCATAAATAACAGAGCTGTGGCGGAGTTGAGACTCCCGCTTATCTAACAGAGCTGCGGCGGAGTTGAGACTTGCGCTCATCTAACAGAGCTATGGCGGAGTGAAGATTCCCGCATACCTAACAGAGCTGTAGCGGAGTTGAGACTCCCGCTCATCTAACAGAGCTATGGCGGAGTGAAGATTCCCACTCACGTGTAAAGACTCGTAGCGGCCAAACAGGTACGCCAACGTGTAGAATCGTAGCGGCCAAACAGGTACGGCAACGTGTACTCGTAGCTGCAAAACAGGTGCGCCAATGTGTAGACACTCGTATCGGCCAAACCGGTACGCCAATGTGTAGACACTCGTATCGGCCAAACAGGTATGCCAATGTGTAGACACTCGTATCGGCCAAACAGGTACGCCAATGTGTAGACACTCGTATCGGCCAAACAGGTACGCCAATGTGTAGAGGCTCGTATCGGCCAAACAGGTATGCAGACAAGTGGCAATTCGCAGCGGTAAAGCCTTTAGGCTGATCGAGTGTGCAACACGACAGAGCTCCGCTACGCAATGCAGATGCCGAACTCCCGACGATTGCCGGGGCTTTGTGTCCGGGCTGCTCTCTACCCAAATAGAGGTGGCGCAGAACTCCGTCAGCGAAGCACACCCCCCGCAACGGCTTTGCTTGGAGGAGTCTGCTATCGGTTGGTTGGGTCCTACGCACCGGGCTAAAGCACGTACTTGCGGACCCCAATCCTCGAGAACGCACGCAAACTACTACACATCTAGGTCCCTCTGGATTGAGTACAAATTCAGAGGGCCCTTAACGGCACACTATCTTAAAGTTAACTTCAATACACACTATTAGTTAACAAATAGAAAAATTTTATTTAAAAGTATAAATAGGATTTACAAAAGTTATTACATTTTTGGGATAAAAAATAATACTCTTTTAATGAGTAAATGCCGGCTCCTTATATACTAGTGCCGATCTATGCATACGTGATTGCATTTACGTCAATACATAGTTTTTGATAATTCTAATAAATAAAACATTCAATCATTTTACATCGGCCTGTCATTCACGTATAAGATTTCTAGAAAATCTAAGAAATGATTGGCAACTTAATTAATGCATTGCCCTCTTATATTTGCATTCCGGCTTGATTTACGTCATTACAGTCATTTCAAGAAAATACTGTAAAAATAATTAAGAAATAAATGCAATACATTTCAAACACGTCCACAGTGAATGAACAGTTAATGCTCAGCAAATGCATTGCAATTGCATATCAAATGCAAAGTAAACCAATTTTATGTTTGAATGCGATTGTGCCGCATGAGGACTGAATCATCCAGGCGTAAGTCTAGCTATATTGCAATATGAATACTATATGTACTCAATGTATCTAAGCATACGATAAGTTGAATAGAGTTTAATCGCATATCAGTTCAATGTAAACTTGGAACTCAGTAGCCAATCTCTAATGTATTAAAAAATAGTATAAATAGATGTTCTTTCTCTACATCTTTCTCATTATGCTTTTCAAAGCCTAACAGTAAACGTTATACCGAATAAAGCTATTTTATATTTTAACTGTCATTGCATCATTTATTGTCCGAACAACTCTACGCGATTCGCCGATAACACCTCTACATCATTCGGCACACATCCCTATTTGTAAGTCAAATATACACCAGCAATATTTACTTGCGTTCGTTTTGATCAAGTAGTCCTATTGACAGAGTGTCCAATCCCGGACGCGGTTAATTCTACGGGTTATTTCGGAACGATCCACACATATTGCGTTAACCCTTCGGTTGAACCCATCTGTCCAAAAAGTGCCCGTCACACTATAACCACATATCTACTTGTGCTTTTATTTTTATTTAATTTTATAATAGCATCAAATTTATGATTAATTCTTTAATATAACTTAATTTTCGATCACGCCGTATATTAATTTTAATCACAACTTTATATATTTAGTATCCATTATTTTGTATAATTATTATCACATTTTATTGTGTGTTGGCTTTTACTTTTGTCTTCTCGCATAAATTAATGATTGAATGTTCACAAACCACTGCAATATTTTAACTATAATTTTTATTTTATTTAAGTAAATATTTGAAATATTGTTTTAACAAATTATTATCGACTATTTAATTGTAATTGTACTATTGATGTGTTTGTATCGACTAAAAAAATGTGTTTTTGTTAAACGTGCATTCAAGTTCGGGGACCGAACTTATTTGGGGAGGGAGTATTGTAGCATATTCCATGCTTAGCACGCTTTTAAGCACATAGACCTATGAATCTAGCCTGTGAACAACCACATAAGTATTTAAAACCTTAGGCGATTTATTCAGACAATAGATAAGTTCAGTAGCTTCTTGTCTGGACCTCTGGAATGCGGCCGTAATCCTCTTCGTTCCCGACTTCTGACAGAGTTCATTTTTAGAAGGCTTTGCCCTTACTTGGATATGGCTGTAACCAATGGGAGATCTATGAGAGCTCATGCGCTCATCATTTGATAATAAGAATAGTACGCAAAGGCTGTTAGAGACAGTCAGATCGGATTTGGTCTTAGAACTGAAAGCACGTATTTAACTTCTGTATTGACTTATTTTATTTACTTATAAATAAATACTAAGCAAAGTCTAAGTCATTGACGTTCGGGTAAGCCTGTGCTCACCCGAACCGAACAAGGAGATGGAGTTGAGATCGCCGTCGGGAGTCGTCACTGGAGTGGTCAGGTGGTCAGGTCTTGGAGAGGCTGACCACCACATCATGTAAGTACCTAATGTAATGCCTGACTCTTCTATTTATTCTCTGAGTATACGAGTGACTGTGTCCGGGACCGCACGAGAGCAACTTACCATTGGACTATCGGACGAGCACAGCACGCGAGACGATCTGACCGACGAGTTCTCAACGGGTTGTTCCACAAGCGCTCGGGTGAAGTGGTCGTGACAGTGGTCGACCACCGCAGATGGACAGGGAGTGCGCTTCAAATTGGTGGCAAAAGTGATAAACTTCGTTACTTGTTGTTATAAAATTTATTTTGTTAGTTAAACTTGAAATGCGAAATATTTTTAAATGTTTTAAATAAGTAGTAATGTTTTTATTAATATTGAATTATTTTAGATTACTTTAAAATTGAACCGTATTAATTATAATTAGTATTGTTTACTAAACTATAACCACATATCTACTTGTGCTTTTATTAGCGAGTATACTCGCTTATGTTTTTGAGAAGGTGTCTGTCTGTCTGTCTGTCCGTCTGTGCACCATTGTTGTAAAATTTTCAAAATTTTGAAAATTATACTCATTTTTCAATTTTCAATTTTTTCAAAAATTTGAAATTTTCCAACAATGTTGTCATTGTTAGTACAGCTAAACCAGTGTTTTTACAGATAAATACTATAGATATGAATACCAATTGACCCAATTATCTTCTAATGGACAAAATTATCACTATTAGATCCATTGTATACTCGCTGGTTTTTATGTTTAATTTTATAATTGCATTAAATTTATAATTAATTCTTTAATATTACTTAATTTTCGATCACGCCGTATATTAATTTTAATCACACCTTTTTATTATTAGTATCCATTATTTTGTATAATTATTATCGCATTTTATTGTGTGTTGGCTTTTACTTTTGTCTTTGCGCATAAATTAATGATTGCATGTTCACAAACCACTGCAATATTTTAACTCTAATTTTTATTTTATTTAAGTAAATATTTAAAATATTGTTTTAACAAACTATTATCGACTATATAATTGTAATTGAACTATTGATGTGTTTGTATCGACTAATAAATGTGTTTTCGTTAAACGTGCATTCATGTTCGGGGACCGAACTTATTTGGGGAGGGAGTATTGTAGCATATTACATGCTAATCACACTTTTAAGCATATAGACCTATGGATCTAGCCTGTGAACAACCTCATAAGTATTTAAACCCTTAGGCGATTCATTCAGTCAATAGATAAGTTCAGTAGCTTCTTGTCTGGACCTCATAATCCGCTTCGTTCCGGACTTCAGACAGAGTTCATTTCTAGAAGGCTTTGCCCTAACTTGCATATAGCTGTAAGCAATGGGATATCAGTGAGCGCTCATGCGCTCATCATTCGATAAGAGAATAGTACTCAAAGGCTGTCAGAGACAGTCAGATCCGATTTGGTCTTAGAACTGAAAGCACGTCTTCTTTACTGTATTCACTAATTTTGATAATTATAAATAAATACTTTTAAAACAAAGCAAAGTGTAAGTCATTGACGTTCGGGTGTGCCTGTGCTCACCCGAACCGAACAAGGAGATGGAGTTGAGATCGTCGTAGGGAGTCGTCATTGGATTGATCAGGTGGTCAGGCCTTGGAGGGTGACCACCACAACGTGTAAGTACATTAATGTGATGCATGACCTCTCCTCTTTATAGACAGTTCGCATAAGACTGTGTCCGGGACCGCACGGGAGCACCTTACCATTGGACAATCGGACGGACACAGCACGTAAGACGACCTGACGGACGAGTTCTCAACGGGTAGTTCCAGAAGCGCTCGGAGTGGGTGATCGAGGCTGAGACCGATCACCGCAGATGGACAGGGAGTGCGCTTCAATATTGATAAAAGAATTACTTGAAAGGTTTTATAATGGCAAGGATAGGAAGTTAGCGGAACTGGTAATCTCCTAGCCTTTTTCAGTTTATCTCATTGTGAATAAAGGACCTCAGCAATTTCCAAGCCTTCTTCAGGCTATCCCGTTGTTAGTAAAATACATTTTCAGCAATTTCCCTGTTTTTTTAGCCATTTACCTACCTTTTTCAGACATTTCGCTGTCTTTTCAGCAATTTCTCAGCCTCTTCAAGCCTCTCAGCTATTTCCTAGCTTTTCAGCCATTTTTCTGATTTTTCAGCAATTTCCTAGAATTTTTCAGCATTCCCTGCTTTTTCAGCCAATTCCTTGCTTTTTCAGCCATTTTCTAGGCTTTTTCAGCCAATTCCCTGCTTTTTTCAACAATTTAGCTGTTTTTCAGCAATTTCCCTGCCTTTTCAAAAATTTCCCTGATATTTCAGCCATTTCCCTGGGTTTTCCAGCAATTTTCCTGTTTTTTCAGCAATTTCCCTGCCATTTTAGAAATTTCCCTCATATTTCAGCAATTTCCCTGCCATTTCAAAAATTTCGCTGATATTTCAGCCATTCACCTGCCTTTTCAGCAATTTCCCTGCTTTTTATCATCACTTTCTTTAGAAATGGGGATTATAAATTCGTCAACCCGGTTCCCCCCCTTCCCCCCGAAGAAGGAAGGGATTTTACTAACAACGGGATAGATGCTGAAGCTTGATAGATGTCTTTACTAACAACGAGGATTGGTCAGGGAAACTGATGAAAGAGTTGAGAAATAGGTCGAAATTTGATGAAAAATAGAGAAAAATCTTGATATTTCCCGAAAAAGTGCAGAAAAAGACCGAAATTTGACGAAAAAGTAGAGAAAAATCTAGATTTTTCATAAAAAGTAGAGAAAATGAGTAAAATTTGATGAAAATGTAGAGAAAAATGTTGAAATTTGATTAAAAAGTAGTGAAAAATGTTAATAAAAAATGGAATATTTTTTATCTATTTCGCATTGTTTTGCGTCCTTGTGAAATAATCTTGTTCAGATATTGCGTTGTCAGAAAAGTGCACCTCACCTGTTAGGTGCTTTAGCTGAACGATAATCTAATGAATTATTTGACGTTAATTTCTGTTAATTATAATTTATTGTAAAATTATTATTAAACATAAAACGTAATTTAAGTTAATTCAAAAACTAGTAATATGTTAAGCGGAAAAACACATCTTAAAAAGTTCTCTGAATTTTACACTATTAATACATGAAAATAGACAAAGATGTAATACCCTATTAGTTAGAAAGTTTCCTGCGAATGCTACCCGGGATTAAAATTTTATTCCAAACAAATGCATATTTTCACACTATTTGCAAATGCACCCTGGTCTCAAATCGAATCAGAACATATTCTCATCTCTGCTGTCAATTAATTATCGAAAAATTTCATTAAAATTTAGAATTAATGACGAGTTGAGAACATCTTTGATTTTTATACTTCATTTTGTTGGCAATAACTTAACAGTCAATCAAAATGTTTTATTCCAAACCAATATTTCATTTAATTCTAATTTGGGCCGAAATTCTCAACTTTTCATTTGGATCACAAGAGGATCAATGGAAAGGCTCTGAGTTCTTGCACGACAACTATTTGATGAAGTGGCGCAAAGATGTATTAAAAGAAGTCCTGTACTTCAGAGTAGAGGTTAAGTGTACCGGTTGGATCGGGTTCGGTGTCTCAACCTATGGCTTTATGACCCAGGCAGATATGATTGTTGGCTGGATTACTTCGGAAGGAAAGATTATTTTTCACGTGAGGAATAAGAAATTTATTAAAACCAAAAATGATCTAAGTTCATAGAACCATATCAGCTGTATACATTGAATACAGAAATTAATTATCAATTAAACCCTGTACTATCTTGTATCGAAATAAGTTGGTTTCTCAGCCTTTTTCAGCCATTCCCAACTCTTGGTCATTTCCTAGCTACTAGTATTAAACAATTTCAGTCTTTCTACGCCATTTCTTCGCTTCTCTCAGCCATTTATTGTTAAGTCATTTCCTAGCGTTTTGAGGCATTTCCTAACATTCCTCAGCCATTTCGTAGAATTTCTCAGTCATCTCATAGCTTATCAGTTTTTTGCTTAATGCCATTTTCCAGTCTTTCTGCCATTTCCAAGCATTTTTTATTCAATATCAGCCTTTTTTCAACCTTTCTAAGCCATTCACTAACGCTTATGATATTCATTTGAATAAAATTAAACTAATGTTCATCAATCAACAATTTTGAACAACGAGTTAAATAAATCGAACCTATAAATAAATATTAAGATTTTTTAACTAAAATAAATGATTATGTGTAGATAACCTGTACCGGTTAGAACAAAAAAAGTGATAACGATTTCTAAATGTTCTAGCAAAAATGTGTATGAATAGATTTTGGCTTTAACTTTTGAAATGCAGAGTCAATTTAGCTGAAAACCACTTGCAGATGTGATAATTTGAAATAAAAAATATATTGACCAAGCCTTATAGATTTATCTTGACCACTACCAGAAGTAATATTTTAAAGCAAAAATTTTTTCGTATTATTGTATTTTATCGAGGGTAATTACCGATAAATAACATTTTATTGAGACAGCATCTTACATGGTCTTATAATAAATCCTCTAGATAGTCTTTATTTTATAAAATTTAATTCAACAAGTTAACTTTTTTAAATTTCATTAAACTAAAATTCGACAATTTTTTGAAGATTAATCAATTGTTGACAGGTTAAATCATGTCGAAATTTTGGAAAAAGGTTGAATATTGATATTCGAATATGTATTCTAGCTCAAAAATCTTCTACCACTACTAAAATGTGGTTTATTTTAAAAATAAAACCAAAACACATCTCGACAACGCGAGTGCTGCCAAAAGTGAGAATGTTGCATAGATTAACTTAGTTTTACAGCAATTTATATTCAAAATAGTTAAATAATCCATCATTTATCCAATCAATACTTCTATTTGATTTATCCTTGATCATCTTCGATAGTTTTTGCCAATTTGAAATCTCAAAAAATGGTATGAAAGCAACTAGAAACCTTTTCCATAAATTCAAGCTCTAAAAACCCAAAAATTATCAAAATTTTGATTATTAATTCTCCGAAGACTAATGAAACTTTTCATAAAATTTTTTTTATCAAAAATTTAAGTTAATATCTCAAGTTTAATTTGATATATATTATATTGCTGCTTGATTATTTGAAATACATGAAAACACCAAGTTAAATCGTTATCACTTTTTTTTGTCCTAACCGGTATATTGAAATACAGGTAATATTATTTAATTTAATTTTGTAATAAAATTAATCTGAAATCATTCAAGCTGAAATATATGGATTTGGGAGCTTAAATACTATTAAACTGATCGAGAAATAATATGAAATTAATTAATTCATAACATTGTGACGACATTTTGTTGTTGTCTTTTCCCACCGAAACCAGAGTTTACTGCTGGCAACTAAACCGGAATAGGATTTTTGTTACCTCTAAGTATTTTAATTGCTGGACTCGCCAAATTTGGCCCAGTCACGAACCAACGTCTTCTGGAATTTTATGGACAATTTCGCAGCACCCTTAGCTTCAACCGTTCTTGAAGTCGTCCACGCATCACAAACCACACCACATCGTATTGTTGTCATATACTAGCGTAATATGCAATTGTATAGCACACACACCTGTTCTCGCAACCGACTCACACACCCACGGTTAACACGCGCCCACACACAGACGTCTAGTACTGAGTCTGATACTCGTGCAATTCCATTGGGTTGAATTTTCTGCAGAAAAACTGTGACACATACAATTCAGCCGAGGACACCATCAGGGCCAAACTTACCACAAACTCTCACTTCTTAATCACTTTTTTAAACGACTCATAAGCAAACACAATCAAAACAAGAGTTCCTAAACCAACTACTCGGAACGGGAACACACTCAGAACCAGTAAATTCAGTCATATCACCCTTCTCCGCGTTATAAAATACAGATACGCGTGAAACAATGGCGATACGACAGCAGCAGTTGTCGACACGTCATTGAATACAGATCTGATGTCCGCAGACTATGCTTCATTGATTGGTCACCGTATCGATCAACGCAAACGTCAGCGAATTCGTGTGGCCGATGGCACACTCATCAGTTGCGCCTCCGCCAACATCTAGTTTAAGATCGACAACACTTCGCGTCATCTTTCACTACTTTTAGTCCCGAAATTTCGTTTCAATTTTTTACTCGGACTATCATCACACAGTGCTTTCCGCATTTCGGTTGAAACCGTCACCCACAATGCACACACAGCACACTGATCGCTGCCGGCATCTCCCAAAAGTAAAGTACACTTTACGACATCGGCTCACACTCATGACCACACCTCAGATCGCTTCCTCCAAGACTTCTACCGCATCAACAACAAATTCACACAAACTAATGACTTCCAGAAATCAGTCAGTTCAACCTGCCCTGAAACAATCGGCGATAACTCGCAGCAGTATTGAGCACAGACTAATGAGCAAAGCTAACAGAACGGTCAACCCTTCAGTCGCTCTATCATCTACCGCGAGCAAAGGGTACAACAGACATCAGCCCTACAGTCCTATTTTAACGTGTTGTTCCTCAACACGATTCAGCCACAACCACACACTGCAATCACTACAGTCATGGCAACGACGCATTTCGCCATAGACCTCTACTCATTGTCATCACTTCCGTACGTAACCGCACTTCTCTGCATGGCAGAAAGCTACAGCGATGTATAGTAAGCCTCACACGTGATCACAATCCAGCACATTACAGAACACTCATTAGACTAACATTAATAGAGAAAAACTCAGCTCAAGGGAACATTTTAATCGTAACTGAAATAAATCAAAGTTTTTGTAAGATTCAACTCATATGCAGTCAGTATATTCACCGACACTTCAGGGCCAGTAAGCTCTCAGTAACCGCTCATCTATTGTATGTGAAACGCCCGGATGTGTGACTTAATATTAATGTTTAGTTCAATTCAATGTCAATGTATTTTTCATATTATTTTTCATGCGGCTCACTCCTTGACTTACTCTCTGTTATAATTATTCTGAATTTTACAGTAAACTCATATTCACTATAAGTTATGCTCTCATTGATTAGTTTGGGGTTTTCCATGAAAGTTCACCTGATTATGTTTTTTCAAATGTTTCATTGAGTATTAATATGGACTTCAGAGAGAAGAGTCGCTTTAGAGCAGAACTCCTCTAATGATTGTATTGAAATATAATTTAGTTTTGTTTTGATATTGGAAGTTTAGATTCAATTAACAGATTGTTTAGTTTATTGCTGGTATTGTGTGGCCATAAGTAGAAGAGCACCGGCCGCTCTCAAATGTTTAGTCGGCGCATAGGACCGTCTACTCGTAATCGGAAGGCGTGAACATCGGGCCAACAGAATATACTTTGTGGCCACAGGATAGCCGTCGGTAGACGGCGTAACGTGAAGCCCGAAGTCGTGCCCAACAGCTAAAGTATAAGAGAGCCGAAAGACGCGACTCTAGAATGAAACAGACACCCCTAAGATCTGCAGATGCGCCGGATAACACACAGTTCAGCCAGTAGTGGTCATTTCATAAGTGAACTACAGAGACGACACCCAGGACAGTTTTGGCAGTCACCAGAACGCCGGCACAGAGCCGTCACACCAGTCGACCCCCAAGTGACGGGCCAGCCCTTTCATATGCTATGATATGTAGTAGTATAGAGAAACTATACAATCCGAAAACCCGAAGTACGACCCGCGCACAGCAATTGGCTAATCCCAATTAAAATTTCAATCTCAATCAGCGTCCAGTTATAATCAAAATGTCTACAAAGAAAGTTCTTTCGCAACCGAAACCAAACCAAACCCATTCAATCTTCCAAAATTTCACTTCATTGCTAATCAAGCTCAAGCAGCAAAAGTGCAATCACCGCGTGCGCCGAAACTCTAGTTATTTACGTGTAAGAATGAGATCCGTATCTTCGTATCTGAAACTATTCGACATCGTTCTACGCGCTGTCAACGCAGCAAATGACCTCGACCGCGACTCATTTCATATCTATACGAATACGCACTACACTTCTACTCTGATTAGATTGCCTCAAACATCGCTAATATCACGTAGGCTGATTATCGAGCAGCACTTATCAAACGATTCGACAACAAGACCTTCTCGGACGCAGTCATTGCCAGCAATCGACGTCTTCGGTCCAAAGAAACAATCAATGATTATTTCGACGATAAGATGTCACACCTGGGCCTCGCAAGCCTTTCCGATGAACATGAAACTGACTCATTGACTGATGGACTTCCCGAGTACTAATAAACACGTATGATCGGTTTTGACAAAACTTCACCAGAAGATTGGCAACAGAAAGTGGTTAAAATGGAAGCCGCCAATCACACGCAATCAAATGAACAAAAACGTTATTCAGACAATAACTCCAACACATCAGAACAATGCTACAGTACACTCAAACATTGCGACGACTATCGTGCAAACAATTCGTCACAACAACGGTCAAACAGGAAGACAACCGCTGCCGCTGCCGTGCCTTTGAAGACAGAGGACTCGAAGAATACCACAGGTATCACGAGTGTGTCAACCGCAGTTCCCGTTTTCAGCTCTATGATCGACAAATCTCGAGTCCGCCTTTCCGCATCTGCATAGAGCAGGCATCCGCGCATACCAATGGCATAGGACCATGCATTCCGGTCTCAATATGTTGATTTTACTATGAGATTTTATGGTGATTAGAAGAACTTTTTAATTTATGAATCTGTCGCGAATATTTCCAAGCTTTATTCTAGCATTATCCTAGACTACATCGCCACTTTTCTAGATTACTCAAGCACTGTACTAGCTTACTTTAGCCATTTCCTTGCTATCTCCATCCATTTGTTTGTCATCCCAGCTTATTACTAGCATACAACTTTTTTATCAAATTTCGATCTTATTCTCCAAATTTGGTTTTTTTCACAACAATCGAATTTCTATCATTTTCACCACTTTTTTATGAAAATTCCATCTTTTTCATCAAAAGAGTTAGAATTTTTAGGGAGTATACTCTTTTATGATTTTGAGTTGAATGTCCGTTCGTCAACCATTGTTGTAAGATTTTCAAAATTTTGAAAGTTATACACATTTTTCAATTTTCAAGTTTAAAAAATTTGGAAATTATTCAACAAGTTTGCGATTGTTAATACAGCTAAAGCTGTGTTACTACAGATTAATACTACAGTTAAGAATATCATTTGACTTAATTATCTTTTGGTGGCTGAGTCATCAAGATTATCACCAATACCTCCCAGTATACTCCTTAGTAATAAAGTTCGTGCTTGTTACATTCAGAATTTGATGAAATTCGATCTATGAATAACAATGAAAAAATGATGTAAAATCTTGCTAAAATTGTCAAAAAAATTAAAAGGAATTTGACCAAGGACAAAAACAAGTTTTAACAAAATTTCTAAGTTTTATGAGATAATTGCAGAATTCCTGCGGGAAAATATTTATACAAATTGATAGTAATTAGATGGAGTTGAGACACTATCCCGGCAGACACTATTCCGGCAGGACACTTTCTCGGCAAGCCACTATCCCGGCAGGACACTATCCCGACAGGACACTATCCCGGCAGGACACTATCCCGGCAGGACTCTTGCGGTAGTATGACTACGGTTGCTCCTCCCCACTTCCGATTTCCGACTCTATTCATTATAACGTATTATTTCTTGATCTAAATTTATTTTACGGTAGTATGACAAAGGTTGCTCATCCCCACTTCCGGTTTTGGACTTTGAATTTCCACGCAAAACCCTCAGGTTCCGCTCAGAGGCATCAGGTTCCACGTGAGAATTCAAATCCCCCGTAGGGAATTTGAATTACCACGCAGCACCCTCAGATTCCACTCAGAACCATTAGGTTCCACGTGAGAATTCAAAGCCTCCGTAGGGACTTTGAATTATAACGCAGAACCCTCAGGTTCTGCTCATCATAACCACCAGAGTGTTTTGAATTGTCAAACATATAGACTAAGCTCCAAAACCGTAAAAGGGGAGGAGCAACTTTTATCATGCTACCATAAATACTATTCAAAATAAAAAATAATAAGTTATATCGAATAAAGTCGAAAATCGGAATGGGGAGGAGCAACCGTAGTCAGCCGGGATAGTGCCCTGCAGGGATAGTGTCCTGCCGGGATAGTGTACTGCCGGGATAGTGTCTACCGGGATAGTGTCCCAACTCCAATTAGGTATACAAAAGATTGTTTTTCTTAACTGTTTCAACCAGAAAAATTGCTTTGAAAACTTTGATATAAAATTCGTTATTACTAACCCTCGGTAACCAAACATTTCAACTCCGCAGATAAAAGATATACTCAATAGCTTAATCGACAATCAAAAGTTTTTTTTACCGAGTGGTGATAATATCGAATTCTCGATCAAAATTTTCAAAACAATTTTTTTGGTTGAAACAGTTAAGCAAAACTATCTTTTGTATTTCTATTTACCATGTATTTTTATAATTATTTTTTGGGAGGAATTTTGCAATTATCTCATGTGACTTAATAATTTTGTTAAAACTTGTTTTTGTCGTTGGTCAATTCCCTTCTTATTTTTTCAACAAAGTTTTTGCAAAATTCTACATCATTTTTTCATTGTTATTCATGGATTAAATTTCATCAAATTCTGAACGAAAAAATTCAAGCCAGACCAACTATTTTCCAACTTTTATTCTAATTTTTCAAATTTCTACCTATTTCTATTCTTTCCATCAACTTATCAATCAAGAACAAGTCTAAGCTTTACCTCCCATGTAGCAAAACATTCACTCTAGCCAAATTATCACATTTTCTTGTAAATACTTGCCGGTATTTCCTTATGTTTCCTTTGGAGGTGAGGTGGGGGGCGTGGGTTACGTGATAGCCAATTTATAGTTTTCAAACAGATCCTGTGACACATAGAATTACTTGAACTTTATATATCAATTCCTATGAGCTTAGGATCGTTTCGCCGATTTTCACGCAATGCCTATCATCGACCAGAGTCAGGACTGGGCTCTGGACTACAGTCAACGGAATAGTACTCATACGGTTCTGGAATTCCATCGACCATACAAGACCTGCGATACTTTGGAAGACGTAGAGATTTATGATTCTGAGCCAACGAACATAGTGTGGGCATACGGTGATATCGATCCTTCCCACGTGAACAACATCCAGAAACATATGCGCCGAGGCGACGCTCACTTCAATCTAATAAATCCGGAACCGAAAGAATTCATCCTTGAAACTGATATTATGACTCACGACCTGTGGGTTAGAAATGTAATTCAAATATAATGAAACCAAGAACTATATTTTAATTAATATTTACTAAATTAACAGTTCGAAATCCCAAGAATGAAGAGCACCTTCATCTGTAATATCCATAAAGTGGATGTACAGCCAAAACGACAAATAGTCTATGTGAGTATATATTGGATGATTATATGCTGCACCTATCGGTATCATGGTATCGGTATATCGCCGCAAAATGAATCGAAGGGTGTATGGTGATATTAAATTTATAATATGAATGTTGAAAGATGAAGTGTGAAAGGTAAAGGGTGAATTGTGAATAGTAAAATTATTTTTGGAGAAACAAACTGAGCTCAATAACTGAATTATTTGATGGATATTTTAAACATTCAATCCGTTATTCGCCACAATAGTACCACAGAATGACTGAGCCCCAAGAACATCTTGTCGGGCACTCAGCTATTTTCTTTTGTGACCAACCCGTGGATGAATACGAAGCTGACAAGCATCTGAACAAAACTTTCGAGTGCTACGGTTCACTTGTACATTCATTGCCAGCTCCATTCAATAATTGTGTAAATTTGCTTCTGGTCGCATCCATTAATTTTGATCAGGAGTACACGGCCAATCCAACAGCTGGATGGGAACTGAACCCCGATTGGCCAGGAGGTCGATACAAGTACCTTATTCTACAACTCCATATTCCAAACCCTAAAATGGAACCTAATCTAGTGGTCAGCCATAACCTGCAATTGAAAACCACGGGTCAATTGAGGAAGAATAAACTGACCACTTTTGCATTTGGCGCAGGAAGGGACCAAGCTTTTATTGGCGTTTCTTTCATTTTGCCGCCCAGACAGCCGAGATTTAAGACACGAGAGGTCCTCAATACCTACTGCGTCGAAGAAGTAATCAAGAGTTAATCAATATTTTTTTTATATTTAATAAATTTTAATAATATTTTTAGAAAATGGGTCCGCAAGGGTTTATAGTCGATTCTGTGTTGGGTCACACGCACAATCATGGTCAGTTTGTTACTTATTTTTTACAATATAATGTGAATAAAGGCTTAATTACTATTAAATAGGCACTGGATTCACGGCTAGACATATAAGAGGAGGTAAGGAAATGAAGCCAATCATCAATTTGCGCCATTACCCCATAAATGCACAGGCTTGGATCAAAATGACACCACCTCTTCATGTACTACCCGGGGACATATTCATCCTCGAGTGCAGTTATAATACCTCGACTATAGACGAACCGATTGCTGTGAGTCAGCCCTTATTTATAGATAATCATTTGGTTTGAATGCAAAAAAAGAGATAAAAATGTCTCTAGTACGTTCATGGTTAAATTGCTATGATATTTTGATCAATCAGGGTGGGGACGAAGAAATGTGCGCTCTAGAATTTTTGATGTGGTTCCCCAATGGTTACGACACTTACCTCAATGTTCATAGTTTTCTCAAAAAGGAAACTGTGCTTCAACTGACGGGACTTGAGGATATGTAAGTGATCAATAAGATAAGAGGTTAATTAAACTGACAACTTTTACTGTAATAGAACGTATGATGTACCATTTAAACCTGTCAAAGTGATACGCCCAGATAAGTATAACGGCACTGATCTGCTTCACTATATGAAGAAGTTTCAGAAGCACTGGATGTCTGTGCAGGAACAGCAGCAGCTGGAGCTCAGCGTTGACAAATGGCAACGGTGCGGCGCATATAAGAGTAGGGTGCAACAGGGACTAGAGAAGCCTGATTCATTAACGAATGTTCCCAAGTACTTTGAAAAATATAAGTTTTCCAATCGAAAGTGCCGTAAAACTGAAGATGCCAGTCCGATCGCACAATCATACTTAAGAAATGAGTTGCAGATGAAGGCATCGATTTGGGCCAAAGTGTCGAATACAATGCGATTCGGATTCACTTTTGAAACTTAATTATTTATTTAAAAATTATTTCACTTTAAGAATTAAATTGATAATTTATATTATATTATTGAATATATTAAATTGAGGGCAAATAGGAATCAAAGAATAATATTAGAAACGAAGTGTTTAAGAACTGTGTTTATAATTCCAGTAAGATAACGAATAGAATTGAATACAGAATATGAGTGCAAACATAAGCAAATAGGGGAATCCAAGCGCTTGCACGCGTCAATTCCCCGCCCAGGAATCTTAACCATATGCCGAGAAATAAAACATATGCCGACTCATGTCAACTTGACGAAGTTCGAAGCAGTTATTTCGATGTCTGACATTTCGTTAATCTGATTCGGGCTTTGGAGCGTTAGTGCTCGAAGTCTTGTAGTTCTAGCTTTTGTTCGCCGCTCGTGAAGAATGATCATTTACTGACTTAAGGCCATATTCGTGAGTGATGCCGGATTCTTGGAATAAAACTGCGAGAAACTACGAGTGAATCCGGTTCTGCGCGGATCAGCTTTATACGTTACAATACTTAACATATCAGGTAATCTCGTTATCGCGGTTTCCCTACCAATACTGTACTGTAATCGATTCTGACATTTGAATATTCAAATGCATGAGAAGTAATGTCTTCGGTCTGAAATGTAAACCATTTCAATGATTTGTATAATGAATTCACATCACTATCTGCTAAGCAAATGTGCCGGGTTGCCCTTTGCAGAATTTTTTCAATAAGGTTGATGTGATTATTAATGGTATAGCCATAGACTGTAATAGAATATTTGAATATCGATTGACACAAAACTTCATACAATAAGTTCAAAGACTTTTCAGTAACACATTGAGTCTATAGAATAAGTTCAGTCTTTTCGAGACTTTACTACAAATATTAGGAACTCGTGCACTTGCCCAAATGGCACTTGCCTGAATGCCACTTGCCCGAATGCCACTTGCCTGAATGCCACTTGCCTGGATGCCACTTGCCTGAATGCAACTTGCCCGAATGCCACTTGCCCGAATTATGTAGTTAGACCGGGATTCAACTCCTACTTCCACTTCCGGTCATTTTCTAAATTTGGTTTTTGATACTTTTGACCATATCTGACCACTAAGAGTAGTAGGAGTGGAATTTTGCTCACTTGTGGTCATAATGTGAATATCTATCTATAATTGGTTTTCAATACTTTAATCCATAAAAACTGACCACTAAGAGTAGTAGGAGTGGGATTTTGTTCACTTCCGGTCATAATGTGAATATCTATCTATAATTGGTTTTCAATATTTTTGAACATAAAAACTGACCACTAAGAGTAGTTGGAGTGAGATTAAGCTCACCTCCGGTCATAATGTGAATATCTATCTATAATTGATTTTCAATACTTTTGACCATAAAAGCTTACCAATAAGAGTAGTAGGAGTGGGATTTAGCTCACTTCAGGTCATAATGTGAATATCTATCTATAATTGATTTTTAATACTTTTGACTATTAAAACTGACCAATAAGATTAGTAGGAATGGGATTTAGCTCACTTCATAATGTGAATCTCATTGATCAATACCTGAGTCCACAGAGTAGTAAGACCAAAATCATGTGACTCCTCCCACTTCCAGTCATTTTCTATAATTTGATTTGAATTTTATTCATCAATACCTGAGTTCACTAAGTGTAGTATGGCCAAAGGCAAGTGTTTACTTCCACTTCCGATCATTTTCTATATTTTGATTCCAATACTATTAACCAATGCCTGAGTTGACCAAGAGTACTATGACCAAAGTCAAGTGACAACACTTCCAGTCATTTTCTATATTTGGATTTTCATACCTAAGTAATATTTGTGTCCACTTAAAGTTTTTTACCCGTATTTTGTCCATGTCGATTGATTTACAGCCCTTTTGATTCATTGTTCTTTTATTTATTTGTAGTAATTCCGATTGATTTGTAGCTATTTAGAATTATTTGTATATTTCGATTCATTTGTAGTCCTTTCGATTTATTGAAGCTTTTTTATTTATTTGTATCTATTTTGATTCATTAGTAGCCATTTTGATTGATTTGTAGTCCTTTCGATTTATTGTAATTATTTCGAATTATTTGTATCTATTTCGTTTCATTTGTAGTTCTACCGATTTATTGTAACCATTTGGATTTATTGTAGCTTTTTGATTGATTTTCATCTATTTTTATTCATTAGTAGCCATTTCGATTGATTTGT
>JAQIWA010001008.1:0-22359 GCA_034693305.1 Eueremaeus valkanovi
TTATACCACCTTGTTTAATCGTGGTCAAAAGGATTTTAAAAAATAAAATATTATATAAATCTTCAGACATGTCCTTTTATTACATTTTATTAAATATTTTATTGCATTAATTTCGCAAAAAATAATAATAAAAAAAACTTAAATAACTTCTAATAAAATAATTAAGAATTAAAAAAAATTATCTTCTTATCTAAATTACTAAAGTAACTAGTACAGTTTTCTAGTATTAAACTCAGCATGCGGATATTTTGATTCCTGTCCCTTATGCGCAGATAAACTTTTGAACAATTTTAATAAATATTTTTAATCAATATATTTTCAAAATTAATTATTAATTAGCGTTTGTATGCATCGAATCATTTAAATAACGCGAATATATTTTTTTGACAGCAAATTAAAAGATATTTTTTCTGATATAAAAATCCTTTTAAAAAATTAATTATTTTTATACTTATTATAATCGCATAAGTCTTATGGTCTCGAATAGACTTTTTGCTGAAATATTTTTCTCATTAAAAATAAAATTAATTAATTTTTGATTGAATTTCTTTACGCAAACGAATCACTCTTTCGTATACAACAAATATTTAGCGATAATAAGCGTTCAGTCACTCAATACAAGTCTCAGATCTTTTTTCCGTTCAATCTTACTGTATATACACTTCTAATTTGAGTGCAAAAAAATTCATTAATCGCTAATCAGAGTTAGAGATTGAGTGCGAAAGAAGCGGAGATCAGAATATATTTTTTTCTGATTCTCTTATTTTCAAATTGATTTCGCATTTCCTTAATCTCTAAGACTTTATAATTGATTAAATGTTTAATGAAATTGAAAGATCACGAGTGGTGTGACTGAGAAGAACATCACTCGATATGTGATTGAAGCATCAGGGAGGGCCAAGGGGCTCATGAAATTTCAATAGTCCCAATTGATGACTTGCTAAAATTACGAGTATAATGTTTAATTTATAATTAACCTGATTACTTTTCTGCAAAGGTTGCTGCAAAATATTACCAAGCAATGTTCACTATAAATGTGCTGTGTGCAATGGGCTATAATTGAGTTCAGCCTCCTTGGTCATGTCTAGCTAGTAATAGATAGGAATTTATTTTTAATTTAGCTCTGGTAGATTTTTTTTGTGTGGCTTTTCTCTCTGGCTCTCACATCAGAACGATTTCCAAAAGTCATAAAAATATATATTTTCTGATTGATTACGAAAATTGATTTTTATATATAGTTTTCTTCGCTTTCTTTGCATTCAATTCAAATCGATTTCAATCATATCGCGAGTGAAATACAGAGAAGAAATCCAGATTAGAGACAATCTATAGCCTCTCGATAGCTCCCATTCCCATCTCATTCTTACAGACCTTTTTGAAAGACTCGTTCGCTTTTATATATTATTCTGATCTCTCTTCTGAACTCAATATAGAAACTGATGACAGGATGTCGTTGAGAATGTCAATGGATTTATATGTCGTTTTCATGTCATTCACTATAGACTACTCACAACTATTTCTCTATACTCTCTATCAATCTCTATGTGTGTGTTATATAACTTATAATCCTTTTGAATGTGAAAAACTTATTATCCACTCAAATATGAACAAAAAATATATAGACTACTTGTGCTACTTGTGCTCTACTATAGTATATATTGTATATATAAGGAGCTCAGAGACGAAGTGCTTCACAAAAATTCTTTTTTCACTGAATTTTATTTTTTTAATACACAATACAAAGCAGAGAAAAAAAAGTTTCTTAAACTTTGTGCCAGTAATTGATTGTATGTATGAAACAGAATATTGTTCTGCAATCCAAATGATGGTAACATCTGCTGCATCCAGATCTCTCTCCCTGTGCCTCAAGTGCCTACTTGTGCACTTTGAACTCATTCATCAATCGTAAAAATTATATATAATATAAGGAATATTAAAAAAATATATGAAATTCCGTCAAAAATCTATAATTGAACGAAAAAAACGTCTGTTTTGTTACTTAAAGTCAACTTTTCGCCTAATAATGAAAATCTTTTTATTATATTTATTTTGTGTTTTCATTTCATTACTATTTCATTATCGGATTGAACCCTAAAAATCGTGATATCAATACATCATTTCGTCTGATCTTGTTATGTGTTCTTATGGCTATGTCTTCAACTATACTATATGTGTGGCTCTTCTTATCGGACTTTTCCGATCAGTTCTGGAGTTAATTATTTTTTATATATCTTTTTATTACAAAATATACTTTTTTCTGGTATTCTCTGCACTTAATTCTGTATAACATTTCTTATATAAGACTCGTTATGTTTATCGAGTGTCAAATATAACTGATTGATGAGTAGAACTGATTTTATTTTCAAAAAAAAAATAGTTTTTATTAATTACGTTCTTAAGAGCCGTAGAGTTGAGAGCTATATAAGAGTCAAAAAATTATTTTGAATGCATTTGAAAAATAATTTTAATTACGTTCACTTCATATGCACTTTAAATGTCATAAATATATTATAGCATTAGCTTAAGTACACCAGAATTTTGTTTTAATACGAAAGGCAAGTCTTTAATCAAAATATTAAACTTAAAAAAGTTTTTTACATTAAATAAATTCTCAGTCATTCCCTGACTTCGCCGGCAGATGGTGTGGTTCGTCTAAAAATGTGACAAGCTCACTTGCTTTTTAAAAATGTGTGCGCTTTTTATTGTTTTAATTTATTGGTGGTATCTCTAGCTTTCAATGATTAGGGGAGAATATTTGGCCTACTTTCCACATCCCTGTAAATTATATTCCTATTCCGGAAAAAACATTTTTAGGCGCGTCTCGAAAAACAAAATGCTTTTAAAAAATCGTTTCTTTCATTCAATTTTCAAATCTATTAAACTTTAAAATTCTATTCAATAGTAAAGAAAAAAGTAATTATTATTCTCACGAATAGAGTAAAGAAAAAAAAAAAAATTATATATAAGTATATTCAGTGGTCTATTAAAACAAACATAATATACATAAAAATGTGTTATTCCTTGAAAATTGAAAATTCCTTTTGAAATACTAAACAGTCAACAGGTCTTGGCGTTGGTCTCAATATTTTTTATCTACTATTACTTACCATTCCTTACGCCATAATATGCACACAATTTTCACACTACGAATCAAAGGTGTGGCTAATGTAGAGAAGATATACTAAACTATTTATACCAGTTGTCTGAGAGCACCGGTATATGAATGTGAAAGAGAGCCGTTTGTTTAGTTGGAGTTTAACTGAAAATTACCGGCAATTTATCTGCAAAGAAGTTCTTTTTTGGTGGTTATCCTCCATCTCCAGCCCCTTCCTCAGCCCCATTACCTCACTATAGCATTGAAACATTTTTCTTCATTCGACAGAATATTTCATTTCTAACTTTCGCTTATATTTTGTATTATTATTGTATAGATATATAAGAAAGTCTTGCAATAAGTTCTTTCTTACCATTTCTTTGTGTATTATATCTGAGATCTGTTTCAGCCCTTAAGCTATACTTTTGCTCCTTTTCTGTCCTTACTTCCAAGTGTTCCCCTTAAGTCATATTGAATCAACCCTGTTCCTCTTTATACATTGGTATCATACCAGGATCAATGCTTGTTCCTTAATGTTCAAACAATTGAAATGTATCACTGGTCAATTATTAGGTTAATTATGATACTTTACAAATTTTATCTGTAACAGGGACACATTTAAAATTGATATTTTATTCGTATATGAATTATAGTTTATTTTTAGTTATGTCTAATTCAAGTGCTCTTAATATGAAAATGATTATAAAAACTGTTTAAATGAGAAATAGTAGCGAAAAATGAACGGAAAGGACAATTCGGAACTCATATCATATGTCAGTTCCCATTTTTATGACTTTATTCGTCTGTCACCAGAATTAGTGTCGATTCACATGATTTCATTCGACGACCGATTCGTTGACAGAAAAACCCAAAACTATTATATCGAATGAAAAGAATTTTTTTTCGAACAGATTTTTATATGAAATCTATTGAATATCACTTTTTTCACTCTTTCTGTCATTCAATAGAATCGAATGAAGAGAATGACAAAAAAGTTGTGAAAAGAAGAAAAACAGTTTAAGTGAAGCGAAACATAAAAAAAATACTGTTTTGTAGTACAGTATCGAAAAAGTTATTTCACACAAAAATCTATCTCATATTGTATTCGCCAGGCGTTCGAACGGGTCATACCCTTAACCCTCATTCCCCGTGTCATATGTCGTGTGGTTTGTACTAACAGTTAGTTTTATTCTGTGCTTAACATTAGCGACATTTGAATATCAAAAACAAATTTGTGACAAAAAATGGCACCAAATCTATAATGATTTTTAGACATCTCAGGCCTATCTCTGGCACACTCTCTGCTCGAGTCACGACTTATAGGCCTTAATCGCTTTATATTTATGACGACGTCCTGATGTCCCCCAAACCCATCAATTAGTGCTTATATTTTTTGCTGAAATATAAATATATTTTTTAAGTCCTCCTTATCTTTAGGTCTTATTTACTTTATTTTGTTGGTCAGACTCCGACACTGACTCTCTTTTTCAATCTTCGTTTGTGTCATAAAACATGTCTTTTTACCAAACATTTCGCCCTATTATCTGCTAAATAGTCTTGAGATCAATCTCTGTCTCTTAGTCTCTCACTCTGTGGTAAACCTCTCTCTTATAAACATACTCTTTGAGTGAATTTCATCTTAAGTATAGTTTTATTGAATTTTATGGACAATTCAGACCTGATATTAATGGCTGGGATTTGTGTTGGTCTTCAGATTCGCTAATAAATGGATACAATTTTAATTTGATTATGTGATCAATAGTCACATAATTTAATACATTCTTAACTCACCTTAAGATCAAAAGATTTTTCTCTTCTTTTTGATTAAAAATCGCAAAATAAAAGTCCATATAATTCATAAAATTTAATTTCATTAACGAGAAGAAACTTATTTTGATTTAAACGTAAGAAATATTTTTCTGAATCCAATTAATTAAAGTTTATGAACAAAAACGAACAAAAATTTCTATTTTTATTGATTTTATAGCTTATATTTCACTTCCAATTATAATAAAGAGTGCAATAAATAATAAATATTTTATTATAAATGTGAGAAAAATCTCTTTTTAAGTAAATTAAACCCAATTTTATGAACTCTTATATATTCGGAGTCTTTTTTCATCTTTACTACATTTTCTTATTATTTTATTTTTCAACCGAAAAGTTTTTTCGCCTTTGAAATGCTCGCACAAATGGCCATTCATATGCCCAGGGGCAATTAGCCCAATGAGCAGATAATTTGCATTCATAGCTCTCGTCCATATATAGTGTGCAGAATAAGAGCAGAAGAAAAAGAAAGACTAATAAAAAGATTTTTCATCAGAAATGTGGTGAACGTGTGTTCGGACACAAATTGCTTAATTTATTAATGATTTAAAACCGATTTCTGCTTCAGAGTCAACCAAAAAATATATGCCCAATGTCTCTGCGAGCTTAGTTCTCAGGCGCTCTGTGCGCTCCAGTACTTGATTAGTTAACTATCTGTTCAATGCATATATGGTTGAGAAGCGGTTTATGCTTTTTATAGTCAGCCATAAATTTTTTTGAGATAAATAGCCATTTAGTTAAGAGAGAAGATATATATTGGTTGAGAAAGTTTTCATTAATTCTTCTGCATCTTTGGTGTGCGTTATGTCTATGTCTTATGTGATAATGATTTTTAATGGAATTTCTCTAAAAGTAAATGTAATTAAACGCCTATTTTTGCCACAAAAAGTACATTTTTAAAAGTTTTAAAGCAATATATTTACTGAAAAGATATTCACTTGTTATATATTTGGCTCCTTTTCCTTCATCTCTGGCCACTTATACGCTATGATTGCTATCAAATATATATAAAATTAAATTTATTTTACAAAATAATAATTTGTTTTTATAATGTTTTTTCGTATATATGTTGTGTGCGATCGCATCGCCGGTGATCTCATACCAGTGCCAGTCAGTCAGTCAGACCTCTGTCTGATCGCTCTCACACTTAGCTCTTCTGACTGCCAGTGATAGCCATTACTGATTCTATAATAAATTGGTTCCAGTTAATCGGTTACGGTTTGTTACCCCTCCATCCAGGAAAAGTATGGGTGCACTCAGATATCACTTCTTCCAACATAAACCACTCTATCCTGTCATTAGAGCCAGAAATATATTTTTTCTATTCTTTTTTTCACATATTTTTTGTGGACTTTTTTTCTGATACAATACATAAATAAAAGATTGAGATCTTATTTGAATGGAAGAGAAAATTAGTTATAGTTTTTGGCTTTGAATTATGAATCCATTAGTAGTAGTATTGCTATTATTTGTTACAAAAATTATGTTTTATTTTTGTATTGAATTTGGATTTCAATATGGATTTGAAAGTGAATTATAGGACTAATGGCCTTAATGTGGGGTTCGCTGACCAACTCATACAAAGGAACTACATCATAATCCATGTGTTCAACAGCTTTTTCGAGTGGGGCCTACGGTTGCTCTGTTCCGCAGTCAGAAAGGCACTGGACAATAGATGTGCAGTCCATTCATCAATCATTGCCTCCCTTTCCCCTTCGGATCTGTATGTGTGCGCCAGTAAATGGTAATTAAGAGGCGTCTTGTCGTTAAGGTTTCTGAGGGCAGAGGAAACGTATCCTATCCTCCAAACACATAGTCAGATACAGTCACGCACTAACTGTGCTGTCTGCCTGTGTGATGACCGCCGCAAATGTGTGCAACAAATTGTTCTGACTTATGGCCAGTACGAGTGCGGCCACTGTTCGGCCTGTTTTTGGGCAATTGATTAATTGATCTGCGAATATAACTGATCACAACTGAACCGAAAGTCAGTCCAAACCCATTCATAACCCGTTATGTGTTTGAGCCACTGATCCGATAATCAGTTCCCACACCAGAAGTCATACATTTTTCAACTGATTCACTGTTTCGTAAACATATCGTATGAATAGAAGAAATTTTAGAGAGTATTGGATGAAAAATAACTGTAATTATTGTGTCGACCACTTCCTTATTCCCCTATCGACTGCATATAACTATAGATCGGAAGTGATATATAGCCAGACATCGACTGTATCTCCAATTGTAATAATACATAACTAATTGATAATTAGTATGAGTTGTCCACAGATTTTAGGCATATTTAGAGTATTTCTTCACTTCTAATGCAGTATTAAAGGAAAATATCGACTAAATTGTTATAATTTATAATTTTCTTATTTGTTATATTCATTATTATAATTATGAATTGGTTTTTATTTTCTTTACAAATACAGATAAATCACTAAACAATTAAATTATAGTGAAATCCAATGCCTTATTAAAGATAATATTCAGTAATTTTTGATTATTATTATTAAATTTTCTGAAATTATCTATTCGTCGAAAACCTATTGAATCGAGTCTTTTGTCTAACAAATTATTGTATTTAAATAAATGGCAAAAATATATATTTTTTATTATTCAAATATTTGAATTGTCTATAAATTATTGTCTATTAAACAAACATTAAATAGTATTAATTGGACCTTGACTTCAATTTTGAGCTTAATATGGATCACAAGTGCATTCTATACATTATAATAGGCTCTTGAATATACTCTGATGGATAGCTTGGATATACCATAATTCAGTACATATACTGTTGCAATGAATGTTTGAATTTTATATTTCATTTTTAATTCAAAATATAAATTACTTTTCAATGCATATAAAACTCATTAAAAATATTCATTATTTTAATAGTTTTTGAATCGATTTCTAATAAAAATTTTCATTTTATCTATTTTTTCACAGAATTGTTGTTTGAATTTGAGCTCAAAATCAAAGGTTTTCGTCTCAAACAAGTAAGTCATAAAATGATTTGTTTTTTACATTATTTTCATCGTATTTTCAATTATTAATAAAAATATTTACTTATAAGTCGAGTCACAAAATCTTTATTCAAATTATAGTATGAATTAAAATAAATTTTAATCATTAATTCGCGCAATAATTATATTTATATATATTCTATGCAAATATTATTCCGGAATATCTTTTCTCTAATTCCTGACTCTTATTAAACATATGACAGCAAAAAGTGCTAATAATTTGTGTCCAACAATCAAAAGCGTTAACTAATTATTCATTTATTATTAAAATTAAAAATTCTGAATATAATATGTGATTAAACTGCGGCCAAACATAACACTTAAATAAGTTTAGCTTAAAATTTCTTTCAGTGATACCGACAAACCGTTTCTGTAATTGTCTAACAAACGGACAAACAGTTTATCTCAGAGTATATACAGAAACGACTTTCGGGGGAAAAGAAATTAATTTTTGGCTCATATATTGTATTTATATTTTTAGCCAATAAACTAACCTAACCTTATATTAGCATAAATTTGCATTTTGAGCACATTTTGCCAGACTTTATAAGTTTAATGTCTGTTATTGAGCCAACTCTTGTGCACATTCTCTTTGTGCTGATTGAGCATCACTAAGAATAATCATATAATTTCCCCTGAGTTAATTCCAAACTCAAATTTATATATTTCTGATTTTTTTTATATATTTCCTACTGAAACAAAACTTATGCATCAATTTTGAGGCTCTATTCAAATTAGGTGTGAGTTTCGAGTGTCTGTCTGTCTATATCTTATGCCAGAGATGTCCAGTGGAGTAGAGCTTCAATTTTACTAACAAAATATAAGCTGAGCTCTTGATTTCAAGCAAATAATGCCTGATCAAACTTTGTAGAGTAAAAAGCAAGCTTGATATATAATTATATAAAGCATGTTTTCTATTTGCTAATGGTGCAAGTTGATTTTTATGAATTGTGCATGGCCATCTTGACTTTTGAAGATAATTTTTTATTCTATTCATTATTGCATTTGATTTGTGCACTCTCATTTTTCCCTCTGAGCCATCATTTCAATACTAGACCTCCTTTTCCTTATTTGAGTTACACTACTATTACTTATAGAGAATACGCATATTATATGAAATGAAATAATTTTTTTCTTTATTTTTCTACTTCTTTACTCTCCTGTCTCTCAATATATATCTTAACTTTTGTTTTATGGAAATGCAATGCAATCCGAGTGAACCAAAAAATATATATATCATTGCCTTCTAGTGCTCGAGCAATAAGTTGTTATATAACTACCAGTTATTGCAATATATTTAATAAAATTCCTCTTTTATTCAAATGTATTGCCAGAATCAGAGACTGTTTATGCAAATGAATTACTTATAACTAGTGATCATTGAGTGAAGAAGAGAGGAGAGGCTAAGGGCTCAGTCACTTGAATGGTGGCAAATGTTATAATAGATAGTTCTGACGAATAAAAAATTGCTGGAATTTGTTGAGCCCAGGGCTCTGTTGCTACTATTTTGCATATGCTTTCCAGACATCAATACAGTGTATATGAAATCAATATTAGTTGACATTATTGGCCATAAGTTTTTCTGACACTTATAGCTCAGCCGATACTCCCTGTACTCTAGATTTGAGTCGAACTGACGAACTGATTGACTTTCAAATATTGATTTATAAATTTATTTGACTCTAAAAAATCGATTAATTTTTATAATGTCTTTGCACTTAAGATATACATAAAATTAGTGAAACTTTTTATATAAAAGTAGTTTTTATTTCGGAATTTCAAATGAATTTCAATTTATTTTTTGACTTATCTATGCTATCAATGCTATGATTAGAAGAAATATTTTAATTTTAAACATATATTAAATATATTTTTGTCGATTAGATTCAATTGCAATCAGATTTTCATTCATTACTTGAATTTTTTCGCATAATTTTTTGGTCGACTTTTCTATTAGAATATTCTGTATAGAGATCTCAATCAATATTCATATGATATTTGCTTTATGTGTGCATACATTCAATATTTAATTATTGACTACTTTTTTCCTCACTGTGTTGGCTGAGAGCACCTCCTAATTAAAAATACTAATTGTGCAGTGAAAGGGTGGAGTAGACATACCTCAAACACTGCTGGGCCTGTGAAAGGATTTTTGTCGTCAGAACATTAATTAACTGAATGTCACACTCGGATAGACTACTGATTTTTAGGCATAAATACACACAAAAAAATATATCCTTTCGTATAATTCTGAATCAGTTTTTATACTTTAATTAAATTCAAAAATATCTTAATTTTTTAATCATATTCTGAAATATTATGCAATAAAAAAATCAATAAAAATATATAATAAAATATCTATTAAAATCTTCAAAGCTAACTAGATTATCCTATTTTACCCTTCCGCATTTTTCTAATATTAATTAATAAGTTAATCAAATAAACAAATTTAATACTGAATTCCTATCCGAGTATAAAAATGTAATAAAATATGAATAAAAAGAAAATTAAAAATCAATCAAAAAATAGATTTATTTCTAAATTCAAATTCAAATCTGATTATAAAAACGATTAAAAGCTCTAATATTTAAATTTGAATATTTATCTTGTTTATATTAAGTCGACAACAATAAAAATCAGTTACCAATGAGAAATTTTATCGATAATTAATTCTGAAGTTATTCACTATTTTACGGAATCCCTAAAGAATTGCTTAAACAGAATATAATATTTATATATCGTTTGATTGCAAACAAAATTTTATAACTTCTTTATACATATCATAACTGATAACAACTTTTATTATATAATATATGAAAAATGAATACAAAATATAAATACATAAAATGGCAATTGAAAAAACTGTACCCGAGTATATACATGGTTAATATTTATATATCTGTTATCCAACTGTTTTTATTACATTAATTCGCAGTTTAATTGTTTGCGAGATTTCATTACAACTAATTTTTTTCGTATTATTTAAATACAATTCTGGTTTTTATATTAAATAATATTAACATAAATTATTCATTAGATTCGTGAGAATTATTCATTAATATAAATTCACTATATTTTTGAATCATTAAATGTTTTTATTTATTCATTTCATCCTTTAATTCAGAATTTCATCTGAAAATAAAATCGTTTACTGTTTTTGATTATTCTTCAGATACGATACAAATCGCTTATAAAAAACAAAAAATATTAATAATGTATTGCCCCTGTAATATTAAGGGTAAACTTTTTAGTGTGAAGTTATCTTCATTGCAATGCATACGCCCATACATTACTATGGGTGAATGTATTGCAGTGAAGATAACTTCACACTAAAAAGTTTACCCTTAATATTACAGGGGCAATATTCATAGCATAAGATTCATCAGTTTTTCATAGATTAGTCTGAATTTCAGTTTTTATTTCTGATTTTTATGCGTAAAGTATTTTATTATGACTTACAGAACAGGAACTCACGAAAGCATAAAAAGCCATAAAATTGTATATATTTTACGAATAAGTAGTGATTCCTCAAAGAGAAGACGAATAGCAACAAAAAAAAGTTTAGATAAAAATATGTCTGAACTTTATTTTTTCAATCGATAATAAGGAAACAATTTATAGCATAAGAATCGATTGATTAGATTAAGAATATTTAATAATAATATTTCATATCTTTATTCCTTTAATTGAATTTTCTGTTTAGTATCGAATATATAATCAAATTATAAACAAATTCCGTTAAAATGTATAACTTTATCAATCATATCAGTGCCTTAACTGCACAGGTATTCTTGAAGACCTCCAGTTCCACTTCATATACATGTATACCTGTTTTGTATTAATATGACTTGAGATTCAATACGTATTTTTCGTAGAAATAAACTTCAAATCTTGTCTATTCTGTTGACTCTATTGAATCATTTCAAGGCTTTCGCGCAAATAATTGCTCTTAACATAAATTTTGCTTTTTATTCGATTCGTTGCTTAAAAAAAATTTATTATAAAAAATGCTTTCCATTCGTAAAGTGATTTATAAATTGGCAGAAAATCCTTCATATGTGCACATCGGGTGGGATTATCACGTGTAAAGTAGTCGTAAATCTGAGCTTGATTGAAACGACACGACACTAACCTATGCTATACTATGTTATTCAACTGCAGAGCTCTTGGAAATTATCAAATGACCGACATTTCACTTGAAATTATATATACTTTTTTCACTTTTCGTGGCTATACTGCTAAGCGTGTGATCTCTTCTCTAATCTGTCCATAAATATGATAAGACATGAAAATTATTTTCCATTTAAATTGTGAATTATATTTGCTATTAGTGTTCAGATATTTCGCATTAAATTATTCTAAACTTCTTGTTTTGTTTTTCTTATTTATAAATAGATTTTTTAAAACTTTCTTAGAATTAAAGAAGATTTTCATTAACTGTATTTATATTTTTCAAAATAAGACCTAAATTTGATGCAAATTATTACTGACAGTAAACAACTATTTTTAAAAATTAGTCTAAAATTTTATGCAAATTATTGATTATATGAATAGCAAAACATATTTCTTTGATTTCTTTATAAATCACTTATTAATCTACTTATTATTATAATATATTTTTTTTGCGGCGAATAATAACTATGTGTATAATCACTGATTTTCTAACGACCGGATGAACTGAGATCTGATATCTGAGCGGTTATTATCCAATGAAAAAAGAATTCATCATTTCTTATACGAAATGTTAGCCTCAAAAAACAAAAGCCACTAATTTTCTACTGAATCAAAAAAAATATTACTTATATTAATATGAATACTAAGACTACATAACAGAGATATGATAGTCAATGAGCAGAACATTGAGAAAACTCATGAATAATATGTAAATTTAATGCCCGAAACCCCCCGAAAAAAATCAGGATATTATTTGTTAGGTTTTAGGCATAAATTATTTATATGATAGGCCAGGAATAGGCCCCTGTGCTATGTGCGAGAGACACATACAGATCGACATTTGGCACCTGTTCATCGTTTGGCACAGGGAGGCTACACTATGGCGTGTATTTAAGTTTGTTCTTTCGGTGCTGTTATATGTATGACAGCTGTGATTATGAATATTTCATAATTTATTTCATTCTTCAGTATATTCTCTGTTATGTAATGTATTTGACATTTGTTTTTTCTGCTGCTCTGTCTTGTTCTTATTCAGCCACACATTTAGCTGAGGCACAGGGCGTTTGACGTACCCCCGGTGTCGTGACTGGGATTTAGCTTTTTTTACGCATTTGAAACAACAGTTGAATTGACTTTATTTTTAAGTATATTCTCTTGTTTTCCGTTTTTAATGATTTATTTGTGAATTAAGAATAAATTATTAGTTTTTTCTATACTTTTCTTCATGTCTTGTGTTTACGTGTCTATCGTTTTTAATTTAAATTATTTTTTTTAGTTTAAATATATTTTGAATTTCCTGTTAAATACGGATTTTTTATATTATTTTTTTTCTTAAATTCTTTTAAGTGTTACGGCTTTAGGTATTAATCCATAGATTGATAGTTTCGGTCAAATTGTTTAATGCGTTATTGAATAGGGCTTTGATTTCAGTCTTTTTGATAAATTTCTTATTTATCCCGAATTCAGTTCATATTTTTCATCCTTCAGATTATTTTATTTCTTTTCTGAGAACTTAATACCAGAATTCAATAAAACATTTGTAAGTAATTTGTTTATGACATTGATCTCAATAAAGAGCTTTTTTTCTTAAGTAATGTCTTATTTTTCTTCTTTTATATAATTTTAAATAAGATTTAAACTTCATTTTCAAGTTATTTATCATTTTTTTAGTATTATTTTAATTGTTATGAAAATATGTTTTTTGTTTTCTATTTTAAAGACTTTTTATTTTCATTTTCATTCATTATCTGATTTTTCTGACAAAATATATAATTAAGTTTGCATTTTATGACATATTCTTTAGCGTCAGTCGAAAACAGTGAACACATTAAGAATATTTGTGTCATTCAAGCAGTTGTTAAGAGCTATCATATTATTCTGTGATTCTGTTATTCCTAATAGAAATAAGAATTCATTTTGTAATAAATCATTTTTAATATACAATTCAGTTGAATAGCACTGTAAATGTTGAACAACAGAAACGACAGATGAAAAACAAAAATAGAAATTATGTCAAAACATATTATTTTTTGAACCGTTTTCCCCCACAAAAGCCGAATTCCAGTCAAATACCAAATATTTCAGAATTTATTACAAATATTAGAAATATTTTTCTTTTGGAAATTGATTTATTTATTGCCACAAAAAAACTTTGTTTTTTATTCACATATAAAGTATTTAAAAATAATATCAATAATAAAAATTGCATTTATTTATGAAACTTATAATCAAATAAAAAATTGTTTTTCTTATTGAATAGAAAATACTTATAAAGATGAAGAAGAAAAATAATAAAATATATAATTTAGTAAATGAACTGTAAATTAAATAAAAATTAGTGAAAGATATTTGCCCTCAAAGTAGGAAAAAAGTTAAGTTTTCACCGAAAAAGAAGATTAAAATTCTTTGATAAAAAATTTTTCTTTAATTCCAATCATTTTCTCTTTCAAACAAAAACAGATAAAAAACTAAAAAATTTCTCAACTTTTTGGATACTTTTTGAATAATAAATGTTTATTACATTAAAAATTAAATTCTCTTAATATATATTCCGAAGCCATTAAATTGTGTTCCGATCATTTCAGGCGAAAACCCCATAATTTCTAATATAGAGTATAATTCTCTGGCTTTTCATATAAACTGTATTTTTCTGAAACACACAATATTTCTGGCTCTGGTATATAAGCACAGAATATTCCGGTATATTTTATGCCTTAATTCCGAGCAATAAATTTTTATTGTTATTGTTTTTCTCTCTCTTTTCACTATTTTATTGTATATTCTCAATACGGCTGACAATTATTCGCAACCGTTTGCCAGCATTTAAGCAAATTTTCTGTTGCTTTCAATGTTGGCATTCATTCACTTAATTCATTCATTCATTTGAATGAATTACAACCGACTTTAGCGACTATAGTCTGCCAACTAGTCTTAGGCTCTCTTTCTCTAATTGTTGTACAGATATTATGCAAATTGAATGCAATTTTTTAATAGAAAGCTATACAACAGAAACAGAAATTACTGCCAATTTTTACGCTTAGATTAAGTCGTTTAACAATTTTATATATTATTATAATTGGAGACAAGGCTTGCGCTATGTTTGCTATTTATACGGTTTGTACGGTCAGTGTTGGACAGTTGGATAGATAGTAAAAATCTCGACTCAAATAAAGCCTCACTACTAATGATCAATTAGTCATCTTCTGGTCGATCTCCCAAAAAGGTTCGGTTCCTTTTATGATGTGCTGACCCAACATGAGGTCCCCCTAAAAATTGATGCATTCAATGAATAGATTCTTTCCGCCCGAATAGCCATAAATTTTTTAAAGGACTGACTGTCTGACTAACGAATTGTCAAAAACTGCAGTAAACCTAATGAGCCCTAAACTTATTGCTTCTAATGGACCATCGGTACACTAGTGTTGAATAGCAAGCATACTAGAACCGTTTTAAATTAGGCCAAGTTTTATGAATCTAGCATCACCCGGTTTATTCCAATTGTGAAATCAGAGTTAGCAAGCTGGATTTTACTATATTTATTTCCATTTAAACAATGACATGGGTGATGGAGAGTTAGTAAAAACCAATTGAGCCAATATTTGAAACTGATTTGAACTGACATATCGTTCCTTTCCTGCTATGCATTGTTATCTGGATTTTAGACTAATTTTTTATATTTTTCTTCCTTTTGTCTAAAAAAGATTTTTTTAAACATTTTTATACATTTTGTTTGAATTCAAAATTCTATATATCTTTTGATTTGATTAGTCCTCTAAATGGTATTGAATTAATGAAATTAATTATACATTAGTTTTAAATCGATTCAAAATATATATTTTTACTCATTGGAGTGCGAATGAAAAATTGACATGTTACTTTCATTACTTCAATGTAGACAAGTTCAATTTGCAATACACATCTATCAATTCATCGGGTGCACAATTAATTTCATGGAAATCTAAATTTCATAATTTGTTCGCATCTCTAATATCAGACACACTTTCTGTTTAATTAAATATTTGCCTGAAATTGAAAAATGAATTCATATTTTGTTGAATAAGTCTCTGAATTATGAGTTGTATGAGAAGTAAAGCATATGTTCTTCAATACAGAACATAATTATTGATTCGATTTTAATGGGAATCCAAGTTATTTATACGACATATAAGTGGGGCTCAAAAGAGTAAACCGATTAATAGACCTCACAGTCTGTCTGCCTGTCTATGGACTGACAGCGAGATATCTGACGTCTGGTTGCAAATGGTGTTCACTAAACCTGAATCTCTTCTCTTCGTATTATATATATACTGGTCTCTCTCTCTCTCTCTCTCTCTCTCTCTCTCTCTCTCTTTCTTTCTTTCTCTCTCTCTCCAACTGATGCCATAATTGTGCGAATCGATGGCTAAAGCTCTGGAACTCCTATGAACTGAAGCATTGATTTAGTGAATGAACTTCTATTCTGTCTCTCTATTGATCACTCCATTTGTGTGTAATATATCTTTCATTAGTGATTGTCTGAAATACAGATTTTTATTCAGTATGTCATTCAAGCAAAGCATAGAAAACTACTTAACAAATAGAGAAAGACTTATAAATCTATTCCAACATTAATCGATTGTTCACTCAATTCATATAAAAATAATTGTATACAAAAAAAACGCAAAAACTTTCATCAAATCATTGATAAATTTCATAAATAAATGGCAGCAAAAAAATATTCATTACATAGCAATGTATCAAAACTACTATTGAATTAATATATATTTTTTTTCTAATGAAAAATAATATTTTAATCAAAATAAAACATTTTGAATAATAGTTATCAAACAGTAGAGAAAAAATTTGGCCTAATTTTTGTCTATTTGTATAACAAATCCTTACATTTCATAATTAATAATAAGAGTGTATTTCGATAACAAATGATTATTCTTTGAGTATTAATATTATATAATGCATATAAAAATAGCATTGAATCAAATAAAAAAAAATAATTCTCTAAAAGCAAAACAGAGTATTTTTGGCGCACATGTACTCTACTGTACTGTATGTGCGGTTTTTAGACTATAAAAAACAATTTAATGATAAATAATATGCAACTAATTTTGTACAACATTTATATCATACTAAATGTGTATTTGTTTTTCATAAGTGATAAATGTTTGTCAGAGAAAAATGAGTTAGACTTCTGCCTTAACCAGTTATATGTTTGTCTGCTTGGGTAGCGCACCGGTAGGTTTCGGGTTATATATGACCAGAAATAATAGTTGATTAGCGCATAAATAATGGTTTAATACTGTTTTACGATTCAATTTATGGCTGAAAATAGTATTATTCGTAACACAACAGAAATGAAAGTCTGCACTAATAGTAGACATATTGTGTGTATATATCAATAACTCTGTTCTTTCGTCTTATAAATAGAATATTCTTTAAGACATTAAAAACAAACTTATGTTTTATGACCTTAAGTAAGCTCTAAATTGTATGACTAAAGCTCAGGGATGGCCAGTGTTTGTCCGGAAATGAAACAGATTAAATGTAACAGAGTAACAACATAAAAACTGACCAGAACAAGAGTAATGATCCAAATACACTGTATTCTTAAATATCAATTTACCTGTATTACACATTAAGTTTTGAGCATGACATTTATTAGTGCTTAATTGACAATACAGTATTGCAACGATTTTGTGCTTTTAGGCAAAACTATACTGTTTAAATGAGTATCGCTGAGAAAAATGGCCGAGTAGCATCATTAAAAACGAATCAACATACCTTAGACACCGGCAATAATCAACCTCCCCATCAAAATGTCGACTCTGCCCATCCCTTTTCATGTGTGCACAATCTGTGTATTTATTTTTGTATTTCAAGTGTAAAAAACTTTTACTTTATTTTCTATTTGACTGCAACTTATTCTTTCGTTTGAGTCGTTCCTCTGAGAGACCAAAAGTAAAGGTTTTTTTTGGGGAGAGGCTGAACCGCCAACCGACAACCGACAACCGACAACCGACAACCGACAACCGACAACCGACAACCGACAACCGACAACCGACAACCGACAACCAACAACCGACAACCGACAACCGACAACCGACAACCGACAACCAACAACCAACAACCAACAACCAACAACCAACAACCAACAACCAACAACCAACAACCGACAACCGTTTTCTCCGGAACGGTTGGCGGTTTTAGTCGGCAACTGCATAACACTTTAACCGCCTATGAAACGGGTGGCGGCGGCAGAATGTTAAAAAAATCTTGGTCCGAAAATATTTTTGAGCCTGATGGAATATTTTGATTCTTTTTCGACCAAAAGTTGTCAAGGTTGATTACGCATATTCTCCAAGAGAGTCGATAAAAGAGAGTTGTCCTTACATAAGTATTATTAATCTTTAAAAATAAAATAAAAATTAATTTCAAGATAAAAAATACTTAGGGAGAGACAATTTTATCGACTCTCTTGTAGAATATGCGTAATCAACCTAGACAACTTTTGTTCGAAAAAGAATCAAAATATTCCATCAGGCGCAGAGCCCCCTTGATACATAAGTATATTTTCTAGAATGTTTTTCAAAAATTTGTTCTAATTTTGAAATCCAAAATTATGTCTATTTTTACTAAATTATTGAATAGAAATAAATGAACAAAAGTTAGAAAATTATTTGTTACAGTTGAAATAGTCCCTATTTTTAACCAGATAAAATAATACAACACTAAATTAATAAATTTATAAACTCAGATGGTGTTTTATATTTTTATCACTCTATGAACTAATTTAAGACAAACTTTATTTTATAAACAAAAAGCCCTAAAAATAAATTTTCAGTTTAATAATACCAGCGAGAAGTTCATAATGAATAACAAGTTGGTTTAATGTCTAAAATTTTTTTAGAATATTTTAATAAATAACCAAGGATTAAATGATCTGAAAATTTTTACCATGTTGATTATAATACTTTTATAAATTCTTTTGAATAATATTTCAAACAAATACGATATAATACTCGAAATAAATTTCAAATAAAATAGAATAAATATATTTCACATTAACTCAAGGTAAGTTTTCTAATCTTTTAATAATCTAGCATATATAAGAAAACTGGTTCCATATGAGTATTACACCAAATGTGAAAATTTCTATGTTTTCCTCGAATTCTTCTCCAACACTGTCTGCAAAAATAAGTCTTACTTCAGAACAGACACTAAGAATTCACTGCTTTTTGTGGACAGAGTTCCAACATATGTGATGCGTGTCCTCGGGTAGTGATTTATTCTTACGGAATATATATTTTGAGGCTTAAATTTTGTGATGGCCAAGAGGATATAACCATAAAAATCTAGTTTGTGAAAAAGTCAACAAAAATTTTATTTTTGAGGCAGATCAATCATCCAGACCTTTTTATTGTGTTGTCAACAGATATGATGTATAATAATCTAATGAAGTGAAGCAATGAATAATTGATTCCAAAGGAGTTGTGGCAATCATTGCCAGATGTGTGCGCTTTTCGTACAGTTGGTTTTATAATTGTGTCAACTCATATATGATCTGAACAATTCATTTGTTTCCTTTAGAATTAGTTAAATATTTATTTGTTAAAAAAATAAGTTTTCTAACCATCGGTTTAACACTTTATTCAGTGTTTATACGAAAGGCTTATTCATGTCTATGGACTACGAGTGAGATATCTGTTGCCTACAGAATAAGAATTGTTTTGAATTCTGTGTTGCCGTGTACTAGATGAATTAATCTCAAGTTTGATATGACTACATTTTTATTATCATTCGCTTCGTTAGTGTAATTCAGTCGACATATAAAGGCACCAGAGGTCGCATTAGATGCGTCCGGAATAACCACTTGAATTATATTCGCATTTATTATTGGAATTATTTGGTCGGTAGAATGTGACCAGGTTCCCTTTTTGTTTTGTCAAGCCATGTCTTATCTTGATCTAGATGTAAATGTTTCGTCCTATCCCGTTCAGTTCAATTTTTATTTTACTTAATAATCGCAAACTCCTTAAATAAACTAAAAAAAATTATTAATAAATAAATAACTTTTAAATAAAGTTAGAAAATTTATTTCTATTTTATATTTTAATCAAAATTGACATAACCTTTGAATTTCGAAATTAGAGTTAACTTTTTAAAATTTACTAGCAAATATAAGTATCAAGGGCATTCAAGCAATAAATAATTACAAGCTAGGTACTGGTTAATAAAACAGCACTACTTATATAATGACATGTAGTACAAGGCAACACAGAATTCTGAACAATTCTTATTCTGTATTTAACAGATATCTCACACGTAGGCCATAGACATGAATAAGCCTTTCGTATAAACACTGCATAAAGTCTTAAACTGATTGTTAGAAAACTAAAGTTTTTTAACGATTAAATAATTAATTAATATTTAAGAAGGCAAATAAATTGTGTACATCATATATGAGTTGACCCAATTATCAAACCTATTGTACGAAAAGCGCACACATCTGACAATTATTGCCATAACTCTTATGCAACCAATTATTCTGTGCTTCACTTCATTAGATACTTATACATCATATCCATAGACAACACAATATAAAGTGCTGATGGTATTGCCCTGGCTTAAATATCCAAGGTTATTTGATATTTTAAAAAGCTAGAGCGTTTTCTGGTTATACCCTTTGGGATATTATTGAACTTATTCCGGATGAATAAATCACTACTCGAGGACACACACATCAAATATGTTGTAACACTGTCTGCAGAAACCAATCAATTCTCAGTGTCTGGTCTGACGTATTATAGAACTTTTTTTTGCAGACAGTGTTGGTATTTGAGGAAAACATAGCAATCGGCACCACATTCTGCTTGATACTCATCTGAGTACCTTGATCAAACAAGTTTTCTAATATATTCTAGATGAAAAAAGATTAGAAAACTTACGTTAGTTCAATGTGAATTATATTTATTCGCTTTTATTTGAAATGTTTTCGCGTATTATATCGTATTTGTTTGAAATATTATTCAAAGGAATTTAGACAAGTATTAAAATTTGTCAACTAAACAAACATGGTGAGTTTATTTTTTAGACCATTTTAATGCTTGGCAATTTATTGTATTGTTATTTCATAATGAAGTTAGATTTGTCTGGCTCAAATAATTTCTATGCGTGATAAAGATAAAATGAAAAATTATTTTATTAAATCAATTCTTGTATGATTTTTTCTGCTCGATAATCAGGGTTAAAATTTATTTTAAATGTACAAATATACAGTATGTTGAAAATTAACAAACTTATCTAGCACATATAATATGATTTACAGGATATATTCTAAAGCATTTTTTCCCCTCTGGTCCAGTCTTGTCCTAGAAAGTTAATTTCTTGCCTTGTTCCTTTCTGGTCAATGTTTTATTTTCCTTAACAATATTTTTAAGAATTCACAAAATATTTAACAGTTTTTAAAAAAAATTTATTTATATTTAACATTTTTGACAAAATTCACATAACTTTTCGAATTTAAAATCAGAGCTGAGTTCTGGTATATCGAACCGAGATATAATAGCATAAGTACCAAGAGCATGCAAGCAAAAAGGACATGTTTCAATTGATTTTTTCCCTCTTGCCCTGTTTTGTTTTATAAATTAAATTTCTCATACTGTTACTTTTTATTTTTATTCTAATATACGTTAACTAATTAATCATAAAATTTTGAAACCGTTTCAAAAAAAATAATTTCAATTTAATATTTTAAACAAAATTTTCATAATTTTCGTAATAATAAAGACTTATCTTTATAAAATTCACAACTGTAAATTGAGCGAGATCTTCGCTATCGTGAACGTTTTCGAGAAATTTAAGGAGCATAAATGCTCTTGACTTTTTTCTTCATCAGACAAAGAACTGGATCAGATCAACCGAGCAGTTCATATCTTAGGGTTACCATACAATGAGAGTGACTCCAGTGATTGCATAGTTTCAATGCATGTAAAAACTTTTGGTTTCAAATTCGTCAAAAGTTTTGTTTATATTATACAAAATTCTGTTGCGAGCTGTAAAATAAGGAATTTTGTATAATATAAACAAAACTTTAGACTTGAATTTGAAACCAAAAGTTTTCACTTGCATTGAAACTATGCAATCACTGGAGTCACTCTGTATGGTAAGCCTAAGATATGAACTGTTCGGTTGATCTGATCCAGTTCTTTGTCTGATGAAGAGAAAAGTCAAGAGCATTTA
>JAQIWA010001009.1:0-22354 GCA_034693305.1 Eueremaeus valkanovi
TAGCTCAAAACTTAGGGGGGTATTAGGAGGGTATTAGGCCATTTTCGTTATAGGTCGCGAGCAAAAAGTCGAGGGGGGGTCTAGCAGAGCCTCAAAACACAGGGGGGTATTTGGTCTATACACCACCTTGCACATCCCTATTCAAAAGTGTTGAACTGCGTTTTAAAGTTCACCTGCTAACTATTAAGTTGTTGTGTTAACTCCCCTTTTATATGCAATGATGACACCAGACTTATCCTTGCCGCATTGCCGCCGTGTTTTGCCCACTCTGCTTATATTATTCAACAATTTGAATAAATATGTAAGAATTAATATTATTAATACCTTGATACGCCTTTTATGGTAACTTACAGAAAGGATTCGCTCTTTTCAATTTGACAGGACTCCCAGGTGTTATGTGTGCTCGAGTTTTCTTATTTTCCTTTTTGCAATTTATCACCTAGGACTTATGTATTTAATATATAAACTTGTAGCGTGCAGTTGACCACTCAAAGGTGTATATTCTGAATTTTCAGCTTATTCTATGAGAAAATTAAATTTAGTTCTCAAAAGAACCCTTTAACAAACACAAATAAATTATGAATAAATATATTTATAGCATTTATATCGTTGAATTAAGCAGAAATTGTAGAAGCTCAAAATATGAAAAAACTAGAATCTCTATTTTGAACATGCGCCTTTTCTACCAGTTACAGTGATAGACATCAGAAAAGTTGCAGCGTTGAATTGCGCGCTCAAAATATACATTGGTTAGAATGACTAGTTTGAGCGCGCAATTCAATGCTGCAACTATTTGAATGTCCACGACTGTACTGTTGAATGCAAACCAATCCCCCTTGCTCTTGAATTCGGCGCAAAAATGTATACAGTTGTTTGAGTCAAGGTATAAATTTAATAGTCATTGGTAACCGTGAATAGTTTAGAATTAACTTCAGTTGATAAGTTGACTTTCCAGTGGAAAATTTTATTTAGTTTTTAATTGCTTTGATTCAAAAAATCAACTTATTTTCCAATAAATATTCAATTTATCAACTGAAATTAATTTCAAATCTATTCAGGGTTACAAATGACTATTAAAGGGGAATTGCAGCCCCTAATGTATTCTACCCCCCCCCAAATATGCCAATCTAGTGGATGGGTAATTATGATAGCTGAGGTCAGACCCAACAAGGTTTCAATGGGACACTTTTCGAAATTATGGTTCATTTCGGCGCTAGAGGGCGTTTTTTGAAAAAATTAAAATTACTAGATTCTCATAATTGAGGTATTGATTCTGACTAATTCACACATGCTGAATCGAATGGTGATGGAAATTTTTTGAAATTATGATGCATTTCGGCTCTAGAGGGCGTTTTTTGAAAAAAAATAAATTTAAGAGATTTTTACAAATGAAGTATTGATTTTGATTAATTCGCACATGCTGAATCGAATGGTGATGGAGACTTTTCGAAATTATGATGCATTTCGACGTGAGGGCGTTTTTTGAAAAAAATAAAATTACGAGATTTTTACAAATGAGGTATTGATTCTGATTAATTCGCATATGCTGAATCGAATGGTGCATGTTTCGCTCTTTAAAAATCTATATTTTTTGAGATATAAAGTAATTTCATAAATAATCTCCATAAATTCAACAAACTCTCAATAAATATCGATTTCTCGATATTGCCACTTACACCAATCGATTCAGCATGTGCGAATTAATCAGAATCGATGTCTTATTTTTAAAAATTTATAACTTAGATTTTTCATAAAAAACGCTCTCTAGCGCTGAAATGCATCATAATTTTGAAAAGTTTCCATCACCATTCGATTCAGCATGTGCGAATTAATCAGAATCAATACCTCATTTGTAAAAATCTCGTAATTTTAATTTTTCTAAAAAAGCCCTCTAGCGCCGAAATGCACCATAATTTCGAAAAGTTTCCATCACCATTCGAGATCACATGGCCAGCGAAACAATTGGATGACTTTTTCGCTGACCTAGGCCATTCAGATTCTAGTGACACTGATAGCAATTGATTTTAAATGTTCAACATTTACTTCATTTTATATTTTTTATTATTTTACCTCATCTCATTTTATAATATTTTTCATATTTTATCACATTATATATTTATTCAAAATTATCTTTGCATTTAAACACTATTGTGTTATTTTATCATCCAAAATGACTGTGATTTCTCCGTAAATTCAACAAAATCTCAATAAATATCGATTTCTCGATGTTGGCACTCACACCAATCGATTCAGCATGTGCGAATTAGTCAGAATCGATGTCTTATTTCCAAAAACCTATAACATAGTTTTTTCATAAAAAACGCCCTCTAGCGCCGAAATGCACCGGAATCTTGAGGGGGGCTAATGATATAAATTGCTCACTAAGACCTCCTCTATCGATTGGCATAGGTCTCCAGTTTGGCTCCCTAGGGGGGGTATATGGAGGTTGTCCTTTAATGCCTGGCTCACATTAAATTCAAACACTTTTCATGATTTTTCTCTTTTGATTACTGAAGTTATTTCCAAAAATCTGAGCACTCGGTCGACGATATTTGAAAAATGCTTTTCATTTTGTTGGCCTTATATTACTCCTTATTAATGTTGGCGTTCAAAGAAATGGACCAGATTCTACTTATATGATACTCAGGTTTTAACTAGAACAATATAAATTCAAACTCTTTCACTACCAATAGTTCAATATTTATGTTTTAAACTTTAAATTCATTTAATTTTGTTATAATTGTCGTTAAAATTGATACAATTGTTAATTTGATTCACTTTTTTTCGGAAACAAATAAATAGTAAAATGTTTTTTATTGTCTATAAATAATTGTCAGAAATCTGAACTCTCTTTCTGTTTTAGCAATTTTTTGAGTGCAAAGTAATTCTTAAAAATTCTCTTTGGATTTGAACAAAATGTACAAATTTTTACGCTTGCAGTACTCATACTCCCTGTGCGGATGAACTTTTCTCTCAGTTGGAAGATTGCCTGAAAAGGTAGGCTTATATTAATCTTATGACAGATTATTGTTACTTATTGTCAATATTTATGACATAATACAGTATAACAACATTTTCGGTCACAAGCCTTCTTTTTTTTCAGCAATGACTCTGTCCTCCTGTCCTCTCTGTACTCTTACACTTCAGGCAGAAACTACTCTGATGCTATAATAGTAGAAGACATCTTGATGGCTTCAGAATGCAAGTGTTTTAAGTGTTCAGACAACTAAATATTGTGCAGCAATTCTTGTCCCTCCTGTCCACTTCATTATTGTTGCACTTATTTATGACATAATTCTCACATTTTTATTATAAAATGTCAAATATCTGTCAAAATAGAGAAATATTTTTCTACTTTTTATTGTAATTCTAAATAATGTAATGATTTAAACAAAAGCTTTAAATCTTTTAAAGTGCTGAATATATTAGATTAAAAATGGATTGAATGCTATATTTAAGTACAAATCGATGTCTATTCATTGTATAATCAAATATTTGCAAAAATTGTTGCTCAATATAAGCTTATTTTTGAAAATTCAGTTTATTCTTAACATAATTTGTTTTATACACAAAATTTTTAATCAATTCTTAAAAGATTTTAAAATTATATACATTTATATACGTAGACAGACCTGGGATTCACTGCCAATTAATAAATATCACCGATTTTTTAAATGAAAAAATTGTATATAAATCTAAAATATTTACAAATTTTGACAATAATTACAGATTAAACTTAAATTCAACACATCTTATATAAACAATTAACCCAATGGTCAGTCTGTTATATCATTATAACAATTGGCTGAATGGCTACAAACGTGAAAATTACTGACATTCCTATTGTGGTAACATTGATACAGGCTTAGTATTATACACGGTGATTGAAAAGGTAGAACAAATATCCGAGTATAGTGCGGGAACAGCATAGACCTCTAACTACTAAAAGATGCTCTTTTGTATGCTCTTTTTAAGTTAGAGGTCTATGCCCTCCTCGCACTATACTCGGTTATTTGTTCTACCTTTTCAATCACCGTGTATGAGCCAGCCTTAAACATATAAACATAGCTCATTTTAAAAGTTATAAATTAGATCAGGAACACATTTTTATTATTTTATAAACACAATGAATGAACGGTTTGTGATAATTATGTTCTGAATTATAATTTAATATCTTTTCAGTAGATTTCGGTCTTTAAGTAATAGAAAATAAATAAGAATTAAATTCTTCTGAATTGCTTATGAGAACAGATATTAGTATTAATCTATCGATTATTGTATTCACAAAATATGTGACTACTTTTCTAATCGTAACCAAAACTCAGCCATACGTTGTGTTATATAATATAACTTATAATATATATAATAATAATAATAAGTAATAACAGAATTGAGGCGAAATATTAATAATAATAATGTAATGATGGCCAGGGATTCAAATGGCAAGAATTGCATGGTTTTGCTCTGAATTATTGAGATAATTGAAATTAAATCAAAATTCAGCAAAACTTTGTGCAAAATCTATATTTTCGAAGAAATTCGAACAAAATTATTGATTTTAATGAAAATATACTCTTAATTATGCCCTATAAACTTAGAGCCTGGTCATCTTGATATTGAACGTAGATAAATGTTTATCAATAAAGTAAACGACATAATAAAGCATTAAATAATTCGATAAAAATGTATAAAAAATGCCATTAGTATAGTATAGTAGAGTATAGTATATTAATATATATCTAAAAACATTTTACTTTAATTTTTATATTTTAAATAAGCTTTTACTCTGATATGAGACATAAATTCATCAAAAGTCGATATAATCGTTGTTATGGGCAGTCGTTTAATGAACAGTTTGGCGAAATTGTCAAATCATAGCTAACTGTAAATTGAAGCCAAGATTCGGTATATAAAAAAAGTAAGACTAGAATGAAAAGGAATGAAATGAAAGTCAAAGTAATAAATCTTATATCAGATAAATGTTATTCTCGACCAATGAATACAATAAAAATGTTGGCGAATACGAGACTCAGATATCATTGATCGCAAACCGAAATGCAATTATAAATTTGATTACAGATCTGTTGAGTGATAGCATCGAAGAGTAATTCTATTCGGTCTCACATTTATTGTATGTATAAAAAGATTGGCACAAATTGTCATAAGTATAGTAGAGATGAGGTTAAGCCACAGAATTTAATTTATAAATATTATTCAGTTTATTATCAAATTCTATAAATATATTTACATATTCTTTGTTCAATTCATAAGTCTTAGAATTTTTTCCATTTAATTAAAAAAAGGAGAAAAGTTTGTTCCATATGTGTCAACAAAAATGTTTAAACTAATGGATGAATTTTTTTTTAATTTTAGTATATTTTTAAAAAGCCTTAGAAATAATGCAAATTATGTAAACTTTTTGTTTTAATATAAAACTGAATACTATTTTTTGACTCTTAAGTCAAGATTAATTGAGAAATATATCACGTTTTGAAAGCCATTAAAAGGATTCAATAAAACCATTGAAACACCAGAAATGCGGAAAGTTACTAGGTGGCATTTTGGATAGATACTACCATTAAAATTGGAGAACCTGTATTTATACAAATGAGAGAGCACATCTTTTTCATCTTACAAATTAGACTGTACTCCACCGGTTCTGCATCTCTGGTTCAATCATTGAATAAAAAGATTTCAGAACTGAAAATAAAATCTTTTTTGAGAAATAGGTTTTCAATAATAGGTATTCGGAATTAGAACTGGATTTATATTAAAGTTCGTTCCCTTTTGTTATGATTTTGCAAATATGCGCTCAATGTTTGTGTAGACAATAATAGTCTGACTTAAGCTCTGCATAAATAAACTGAACAAAAGTATTGCAATACAAGTATTGATATTACAGTACAGTATATGGAAACACAAGTTATACAGACATAGAGTGCAGTTATTCTGTTATCCCAGTTATTCTGCACTCGACTAACATTCTGTGTATTCACAGTTACCAAAGGAAAGTGAAGCGAAACGACTGAGTCTTCTGTACAGACTATATATACAATACATTATAAATCATTTCATATTAAGTCGAATGAGTCGAACAAGTCTTGGCCTCTGTTTTGCTGAGTATAGCATGTCTTGAGAACACATCCAATGGCAGTGAGTGTTCCAGAAAGCGATTCGATCATAAATATTAGAGACAAAGTAATAATAATACCGGTGCATATCAGCCTGTGCTGAATATGAAACTCAAACACAACGAACCAGTACTTATCTATACTGCAGGCAATCACGTCATCTGGGGCTCAGATGTCGGTGCGTACGAGATGAACGAGTAATTGGTTGGCTCTCTCTGTGGCTGACTTTGTTGCAGGAAATCAGGGCTTCCATTGATGGCCAGCACTTGCGGTGTGATACTAACGACTGGCTTCTGAGTGCCTGTAATCACATGAGAGTAGAGGTTCTGATTCGCGATATATGGCTTGAAGTCGTTGAATGTCTGCCGCGAATACTCATTATTGCGTAAACAGGTATGGGTTGTGGGAACCGCTGGGATCGGAACCATCTTTGGCTGAGCTGGCATTGAATGGAATTTCATGTAATCAGGAGTTTCTGTGAATGAAGTCATCCTTAGATTTGTTTCTCTTCCAAAGTATGGCTCATTTCTGGCAGTGCCGGTGCTCTTCGTATTGAATATATCAGACGTTCTCTGCGGCCGTTTGGCCCGTCTGATCACCATTGTATGGTCAGACTCGTTGAAAGAGTTCATTCTTTTCTGTGCACTCGTATTATGCATTTGTTCAGTCGGTAGTGAACTCATATACCTCTGGAGTGATAGACTCCTGAAGCAGGGTTTGGCCGCAGCGGCCGCTTCTATCTGTTGCATAAGACTCTCCATCGAAGTCGAGCGCTTCTCCATCAGTGCTGATGGCGGTGGAGTGCAATTGCTGGCACCGTTACTCGAATTGGAGTGAACACCACTCGATGTGTCGCTCCCTTTCTCCGGAGAAGTCGACGTTTCACTAACAGATCCGGAACGGGGTGTCAACTGATCCGTATTGTGTTCTTCTTTACCGAAATGCGCGGCAACGCTGAGTGGAGTAGACGTCATGTTATGGGAACCACTGCCCGGATATACCAATACTGGCATCTCATGTGCGATCGTATTTCGATTGTGCTGAACACTAGAATACCTGTTCTCAACCAATAGCTCATAGTCCCCATCTTGAGTTGGCTGGATCTGAGTCTTCGGCATTTCAATCGATTCGTTTCTGAGTGGACACAAGTTCTGCAGAGAATAATAGATTGATATTCAGTGAAACAGAATTCTCATTATTGCCAATGTGTGCCCACTTAGGGCTTAGTCTCACATACACTATATTAGACTACAATTTTAAATTATTATTGAATTGTTTGCCATAAAAGTGCTTATATTCTTAAGATTGCAATCAATTTGATTAATAAATAAAAAACAAATAAAGAAAAAATCATTTATTTTTAATTTACTTTTATTATCAATGCATTCATAGAATTGAAAAATTGCTTTATTTTGTTAATAGACTATTCAAAAGATTTATAACAATTGAGATATACTTTATTTGATTTAAAGGAGTGGTTATTATGATTATTATTATTATTACTGCAATAATATTTAGTCGGAATATATTGAATTCAATTATATAATACTGTGTTCTGAACTCAGAATTAACTAAAATATATGACAAGTCATTGATCGAAAGTTTATAACTATTGAAATGGAAATATTAATACATTGACTGTATTGTATCGAATGGCAAATCTATGTTCTTCTCATTGAGTTTGCTTTAGAACAATAGATATCTATTAATACTATATCTGAACCAAACATAAGGAAATGAAAATTCTTTATTCGTTCAAATAATATCTCCATTCCCTCAGCACTTCGGACCCAAATAACTCAACAAATCGAACCCACGTTATTTCCCTCTTAGGAACAGGGCTCGAGTTACAGGTTTCAGTTTTAGTCCTTGGACACCCTGATAGACGAGAAAAAGCTTTTAACTCTAGGAATGGACATATTTTATTCATATCTGCGCCGTCAGAATCAGTAGACAGAAAAATTAAATCATATGTTCTGTTGGACTAGAAATAAGGTATACTATACACACCAATTCATATATGTCTGACCACTACTAAAACCGTTCAAGGATATTTTACTGTCAGTTTTATTTTCGGTAGTTTAGTTATCAAGGATATATTGTGAAACTGATTCTGATTATACTTTGCACTTGTAGTTGAAAACATGGATAGTCTGTCTAATAGGGGCCTCAAAAAATAGTGTCAGACATATATGAATTCATGTGTATATTTGAACTTATATTAATGAACATAAAAAGGATCATCTCTTCTGATCTTCTATTTCTAAGAAATTGAAAAAAGCTTTTTATGGAAAATCGAATTATTTGAGTGTAAGTGAAGTTGAAATTAAATTTAGAAATACTTAATGAATTCATTTTCACTTCATTTACTGTCGAACTCAGACTCTCAGTGCTGTTCACTCTTTCTGATCAATATATTGGAAATTAGTTTGGGTTAGTTTAAGACAGGAACCTAAAACGGAACTATATGCTGATCAAGTGATCAAGATGATTTATTACTTTTTATAATTGCCTAAAAATATAAATAATATATTTTAATAGCAAATAGAAGGAATTAGATCACCCATGGAGTCTACAGCTAAATAAATTGGTTTTAATCGTATGAATATATAGAATGAAATATTGTTTTACACAAACATGAGATGAATGTCAACTAATAATGCATTTAACGATAACTAAGTCTTCAAAAGGCGCAAAAAATTGAATACATTTCTTGTAATAAATTATTTAATAGAGTGTATACTGAAATGTAGAGAAACAGAGAATAAAGTATTAAATTTCATGTTTTCTATAAATCTTAAACTCTATAACAAATCTGATTGAATGGAGAAAACATTGAATTCTTTATATTCATTGAACTTAATTAGATTGGATTTAAACCAAAAATAAATACTCTGTTTCGCTATTCATCTGCCTGAGTTCAGTTTAATAACCTTTGATTCAACTCTAATCTTATAGCGAAGAACCAAAAGACCGAAAGCGAAAAATTATAATTAAAAGATAATACAAATGTTTCTAAAACTAAATTAGATTTTTCTCTCATTAATCCGAATAAAAACTTTTGCGAATTACCAAAAATTTACATTAAAATTGAGTGGATTTTTAAGATATTTTTAATTAATCTGAAATACCATTCATTCGATTCTCTTGTATTCATGAAATAGTTTTTAGAAAATTTAAAAATAATTGAATTCTTCAGAAGAATATTATAGGAATTCTGATATTTAAATGGAATTTAAAACAGTTTACATGACTTTGAATTGATTTAAATAAAATATATATTTTTCAACTTTGAAGAAGAATTCGATGCATTTGTAAATAAATAATATGTTTAAAAGAGATTCAATATTTCCGAATTGATATAAACTTTTAAGAATAGTATTCAGCAATAAATTCTTCGATGCAGTGAATGGAGAAAAATAAGTAAAAGCTTTCATTGAATTGCGTACTAATGTTCATAAAAGAAGAAAAATACGACAAATAAAATATTGAACTGAAAAGCCTTAGGAATAAAATGTTTTGATTAGATATTCTATATTTGATACTCTATTTCTCCATTGCTTATCATTTTCTATTCGTTAGATCTTTTTTCTTATGTAAAACAACTTTTTATTTATTTATATAATTCACTCAAATATAATCGTCTTATTCTCTGCTCTAAAGAATAAATCATTTAATTGATGAAAACTCTATACACAAAAGCTATTTTCCAAACCAGGGATGGCCAGACCGGGCTGCCATAAAAAAGAATCATGAACGCCTTAATATCAACTGCCAGGGGAAATTTTGATTATTCCATTCCTATTCTAATCCGATTACAGTTTTGAACCCAAGGGCTGAACAGGTTTTTCTGTATCTTACGTATTATGAGTTAAATTAGTTATAAAAGCGAATAAATGGCACAAAAAGATTAAATAAGAAAATAATAGGATTTCTAATAAAAAGGAAATATCAGTATATTATGACATAATCTGGATATGACTCTTACCAGATGCGTTAGCTCTCCATTTGCCATATCATTGGTTATTATTCTTCGAAGAGTGGCGTAATCGCCGTCAGAATGATCGGACATCTGATCCAAATCAATGTCTTTGCCGTCATTTCTGTTTTTCTTTGACTTTAATGTACTTTTAGGCGACTTTTTATTACTCTTTTTCTTGCCTTTACTGCCAGTAGTACTGTTCCCACTGTTCCCCTCATCGAACGACACTTTATTACCACTTTTGTTGGTATTATATTTGTTATCGTTTTGAAGCCAAGTCAGAGAGTGTTCTTCCGGCGACTCTTTGTTCAGCACTTTGTTTGGAGTCGAAAGCTTTGGTTTCAACCAATATATGTCTTCGTCTTCAGTCGGAGAGATAGGCTTCTGAGCGATGCGTGATTTGTGGGCCACTCCGAGGATGGCTCTCTTGGATGCGGTCTCACGTATTTGATAGGTCTTTCCATTCTCTATAACCAGAAGAGGCGTCTCTCCTCTCGCATAAGGCATTGCTTTTCTGTCGTATTTATCCTCAAAATTAAATCTATTTTCATATTCATTGTAATCGAAAGTCATATTGAAATGCCATTTGTTTTTGACGCTAAGAATGAGCCAAAGAATAATCCAAAGCAAGAACTGCATTGTCGTTGATATGATGGTTAGCAGTAGTGCGGAGTCAAGACTTCCGCAGTAAATGATAACAAACTCATAAAATAGTGGCGAAACACAAACTGCTAATACAATTAAAGCAATGAAAGCGCAAAAGTGGGCCAAATATCCACATAATCTGTGCTTTTGGTGCACAAGAGTTATATGCATTCGTCTGGTTTGCGATGAAAGCCATTCGCGATATTTCTGGAGTCCATACATATATAACGGAGCGCTCGATAGTGTCAACAAAATAATGTATGAAATGAATAGAAAAGAGAGTCGAAAAGCGGTCAGATTTGAGGCAGATTTGAAGCGAACCAAAACCAGTGACGGATCACAAACTAATACTTTGAACGCCACTTGAAATGCAGAATACATTAACAGACTTTGAACCCAATTGATGACGAGCTGAATGGAGAACAGAAATCCGAATCCTTTATGCACTTTCCAGAAGACTGAGGGGTATCTGACCGCTAAGACAAACAGTGCGACTCCGAAGTTGATTAACTCCATAGACAAGTGTCCGCTCTCTTCAATGTGAACCTCGTATTGTTTGCCCGCATTAGACGACTGTTTTGTTAGATATTGGTTCAGCGAATAGGTCTCCAAATTCAGTTGACTTCTCTCTGAATCAGTAATTGTGTTCAAAAAGCTGAGAACTGATATCTTCTTGTCCTCCAAACGGTTTAATATGAAGTCGATTTCGGTTTTCCAGATATCACCTAAAAGGCAAAGATAACAGATTTCGGATTTGTTATGAGTTTTATTTTGCGTGAAATAAGAAGAAAAAGAAATATAATATAAGAAAGAATTTATGTTTTCTTTGCTAACAATGCATAAAATGCAGAGAAGAGGGTATTTTGTATACATTTAATATAAATCATTGGCTCAAAAAAGTCATATAAAGATAGAAAACCAAGAAATTTATCATCGCTTCAAAACTGTAGTCGCGTTTGCAGTTTTGAATCTCTGCGGAACGGATGTCAGGAAAGTATTATAAGTTTGTTGAGTCAAACACAAAAATCTTTGTAGAGTAGAGGCAAACAATAGATTGGTATTAATCCATTGCAAAGCCTGGTGTCAACTGTCGACCAACCGTTAAATTAATGATACAATGCTTTGACTTCGCTTCAGTGATGGCCAGATTTTGAGTCCACGACAAATAACTTAAATATCAAACTATTCTGAAACCCAATCAATCGAAATGAGAAAATTGTGATTCAAATAGTAAAGCGCTAAAATATGACCAGTTCAAATTATTGCCGTTCTTTAAATTGGCTTTTTTGTGATACAATTTAAGCAGACTCAAAGACCAAGATGATCAGAACAAACTGAAACTACGCGCTGACCTCAAACTAAAATCGATGAGTTTTGCAAAAAATCACACAAAAAGAAGGCGAGAATTGCTGTTCAAATCCGAGTTATGGATCGAATAAAAGTAATCGGAAACGTGATGTCATAACCTGAGGCCGACGTGTCTGGCCATCACTAGTATAAAGGTAATGTTTGAATGTGGCCATCACTGAGTTAACTGTAAAAGTTATACAGTATATCTGAGTGCATAAGCAAGAGATGAGACCCTAATAACCCGTTCATCTCAAAGGAATTTCGAGACTTAATTCTTCGGAGTATTATTAATGTTTGCTCTTTAGCTCTCGTATGAATGGAGTTCAGTTAAAGTGGTGACGTGCAAGGTAGATATTACCTTTATGCTTTAAGTGACCAAAATATCTCAATTAATTTTATGATCATTTCTATAGAATTCAGTCAAAGTTGACTAAAAATTTGATTTCATTGTAAAGTTAATCAATATTTGGCTTTAGATTAGGTATTGACTGCTTTTCTCAATCCATCTGAATGTTAGTCGAATTTACATTAGACTTGAATTAGAAATATTTTAAAGAATCACTACATTTATAAATCATATTTTGAAAGAAGTTTATTCTTTGAAACCCATTTATACTTTGATTTATCGATTAAAGTATTTTAGTCTAAACCGCAATCTGTGATTCACTTTATAAAAGTCAGATAATTCGGAGAACTTGAATGAAATATTGTTTAGTCTCTTATCTCAATAATCTTATATAACGGCACTCAAACTCCAACTCCACAAAAGAGTATTTCAAAAGAAAAGCTCAGTTTATGGCATAATCTCTATATCGAGCCTCAAGTCTAACACTATTTTAAAATGAATTCAAAGTTAAGCAAACATTCAATAAATTTAGATTAATTTCCGACAAAAAAATATTATCTGAAAATATTTTAGTAAAACGCAAACAAATGTTTGAACACATTTGGATAGAAATATATAAATGCTTTTAAAGTACATTAAATAAATTAAAAAATAATTTATGTAAACTGTTTTTCTCATTAAATGAGCTGATTTCCTATGGCCTAGAGTAGAGTCTATAGAGTATTGCAAAATATCTATTACACCAAAACAATAGCACTACTAGTGATAAGTGCAATGACTGCAATGATATGCTCTGAAGAGTGAGCGCAGTATTACGGTATTACAGGCAGACTGATTGGCAGTTCATTAATTGGCCTGGCGCACTTCATTTCATTTGAGTTGAATTAGAAGATCAATAGTTAACAAGAATATACAGTACAGTATAGTAGTGCTAAACACAGACAAACTATGTGCTCAGCATTTTAAATGTCGACACAAATCAACTCATATTAGGTTTATTGCACACAAATGTAAGTCTATTTCACTCACAAAATATTAAGTCCATTGAATGTATTGTAAAATCTATAAATCAATCAATTCTTTCGAATCAGAAGGAAAGGGAAGAGATTTTAGTTATTCTGATATCAGACGGTTTGCAGTTGTTTGGAGTGAACCAGAATATAACTATTAATATTGACAACTGATATACAGTAGAGTACAATAGAATAATCGTTAATAATGTTGAGAATATTCTATAATTACATTCAATTATTATATTCTATAGTATAGATCATATGTCGCCAAAATTATAGCTCTATTTTAATGAACACAAATAAAACTGAAATACCATTTATGATAATCAGACCACAAATGTCTGAAAGAGTGAAAAGCGTTTGAAAGCATAAAATTTGAAGAATATATTTAATATGAAAAGAAAGAAAATGAGAAAATATATTCTGACTGCGAGTCCATAAGAGTGTAAATATTAAAGAAAAGCCGAATTTCATGCACTAAATATTCAGAATAAGTAAATTGTTTTCATACGAAAAATATGAACAAATTTTTTACGAATTTTGAAAAAAGGAAATAATTAAAAGCAAATATTTTAATAAAACCCAATTTAAAAGTCAAATTCATTGCTACAATAGACTGAATTAACAGATAGTATACTGTATCTAATTAGAGTCTATATAAATAGTACTTTGCTTTTTGTAACTGTATTGCAGAGAAAATAATGTTTGCAAACAAATCATAATATAATCATTTGAGTAGAATTGAAGACACTATCCAATTGATTGCATCCTTTCTTTATTTATGTTATGGCAATGACTATAATACAGATCCAATACTTTATATCTATGATCTGCTATCGTGTTGTGTGTCGTGCAATAAAGTATGATTTCAGGCATTGAAGGCATTGAAGGCATTGAAGGCATTGAAGGCATTGAAGGCACTGAACGCACTGAACGCACAGCAATGCATCCTTTGCTGGCATCAGACCCGCGAACTCAGATTAGTTCTGATTTCAAAAGTAATAAACTTAATGTAATTCTGACAAATGAGCCGATTCCTCCAAAATAGACTATAAATTTGTATTTCTCTCCATTAAAACATTTTAATAGAAACGAAACCGAAATTATTTATTTAAAGTTCATTAAACTCTATACAAAAATAATAATTTTCAAGTTTGGCTTCTATTTGTCTTAATTGAATTACATATATATTTGTATATATTTTGCTAATAATTATAATTATTGTAAAAATTTATAATCTCATGAATAGAGTTATTAAAATTAATTAAATATTAGACTTAATGTAATTTCAATTGATTAGGATTTAAATGAATAAACTTATGATTATTTACGAAATGAAAGCAGAGATGATGTGCAACATATTGTGCAAGGGTATTTGCACTGCAGTATATATTTCACGAGTACTGTATCTGTGGTTTGGGTTAGATATTCTGGTTCAGTGAGAGAGAGAAGTGTGGCTCAGCAAACATTAAAGCCTAACGATTCTCCTCCAGAGATGTATGTCTGCAATTGTAGGGTTGAATTGCACACACATGAAGATTTGAATGCCAGTGCCATTGCATTCTTCTGTTCAAATGCACACCAATTTAACAGCTGTGCATCTCTTCTGTATTATTGCTTTGGCCTCACATACAGTATACGGCTTAAGCAGAAAGACTTACTTTTATAGAAATTTTTTATATAAAACAAAGTCTCTGTAGTGACGAAAAATATAGAGCACAGAAGTAATTGCAACAAAACAACAAAACATTTCTTATATTAGTTTTTGGGAATTTAAAGCAACTAATCCTGAAATATGTGAAACAGAATCAAAATGAAACAGAAATGTATTAAAATCTATTCCCAATAGTAATAAAAATAATATATTTTTTGACAAAACTTATGCAATAAAAATATGTTCATTCATAACAAGAATCAAATTGAGTTTAATCTCCAAAACTGATCTACGAACACATATTGCAATCAGAAATAAAAAGGCATTCAGTTGTCAGAGAGTATCACAAATGATGAGCGCTTTTGGATGTAATGACAGAATAAAAATCGTAACAAAACTCAACATTTGGTGTATTGCAAAGAAATTGAAATTCAGTCCACGACTGATGCAAAGTATAGCCGTTCCTGATATACAGTATATATAATATAAACTCTAAGAATGACTGCGAATAATAATTCGGTGTGAAATGAAGCCGAGCTATGATATTGTGATGAGTTTTAAGCGAATATTTTCTGCTTTGGTTTGATTTCGTGCGTCTTATTGGATGAAACTCTTGTGTGAGTCATCTGGAAATCCCGATGAAATGCCTTCGTCGCTGTCATGACACTAATGCAGTGTTTCACCAATTCATGAAACTCTCTTTCCCTTAACAGAACAGAACAGAACAGAACAGAAGAGCACTGAATAGTTTAGGAACATTAGAGAGCATCGATGCAGTCCAACAACTGGTGGTCTATTGATTAAACCTTAGAGGGATTGCATTCGCCCTACGCTATCGGTCGTACTGTACAGTACAGCTCGAGCTTAGTCTTAGTAGTTGTGAGTCGTCTGCAATGGCAGTGAAATTATATTTGAGTTTTCAATACATAGCCTGCACTGCAATGTTAATAATGCACATCTTTTACACCAATATGTCTAATATGTCTGAACCCAATACTTCTTTATTTATTTAAGAATTTGAATCAATAGTAAAATATAGCCAAAGGTTACCGAATGTACTGCACTGTAACAGAGCATCGGTTCTGTACTGTATATTAATACTACTATTTATTTCTGCAAAACTCTTAAGATATAATAACCCAAAGAATCGATAACTGAAAACTCAGCACTATTTCTACCCTAACGAATATATACTAGAAAATAGAGTATTTGGGCCCGGCTCAATTCAATTAGCTTAAATTCTTACGACTGAAATAACAACAATTTTTCAGTTTTTACTTTAAATTTAATTTATTATTCTTTTAGAGATATTCGAGACTAAGAATTCTGAATCATTTGGTACAGATATATGACAGATAAGATCCAGAATTTTATTTGGGATTCACTTCAAACTATCTTTTTATTCCACTTTTTATTTATTACTTTATTTTATTTTTGTAAAATATTTTCATTTTTATTCTCTCTCTTCTATTCTCTTCTCTTTCTTCACTTCACTTCACTCACTCTCTAACTATGAAAGAGATGCACAAAAATAGAGACAATAAATAGTTTTGCCGATAAATGAAGTTTCGTTTTGTTTTGTTTTGTTTGTTTGTTTCGCACAAAACAATTGATCGAAAATAAATAGTTTTGTGTCAACTGTTTAATTATCCGAACTGTTAAGGCGTTAATTTGATTCTAACAAACTATTATTTAGTGTTTGTGTGTGAATGAAGTGAACTCAAGTAAATGCCACTTAAATTGCTTTTATTGTTCACTCAATTATTAATTTGTCACAAAAATTATGCAAAAAAACAACAAGTAGTGCACAGATTATTCTGTAGTCATATTTTATAGTTTAATCAGTATTGTAGAGACAAGTCAACTGATTTAGCTTTTGGTGTCTCAATGGAAATGATATTCAATCAGAAAAGTGAAAACAAAATTCAAATTCTCTATAATTTTCAAATAAAAAGAATGAAATAATTTTCAAAATATTTTACTCAATTGATCCTCATGTGAGGCAATCCTTAAAGATGTGAGTGCTATAACATGTATGTGCTGTAAGTGCAAGTTCAAGGAATTTAGTGAACGCAATGGAGGGCTGTTTGAAACACATTATTGGAGTCAATCAAATATTTCGATTAAAAATAAACCGAAATTAATGTATATTCGCTTAGAAATGGATGAAAACAGAAATGAGCGCTAGAATGGAGTCGATATTTCTCAATCGTATATATTATATGCATTTAGTTTTCAATGTTTAAACCCGAAACTATTTTAAGGTCAGACTGCCTGCACATCACTGTTTTATGTGCACATTATATTGAGAGTGAAATGAGTGACAAAGTGTGTAAGCCGTATGTCAGGCCTCCCACATATGGAGCATAGGATAAGATTGCATACTTGTGCTGAGCTATTAGAACGAAATCAGTGAATGAAGCAATGGTACAATGAATGGCACAAACCTTTTCCGAGAAATCCATGTTTGATGAGTTGGGCTTCCATTAGAATGCGAGGAATGAGAAAACAAAGCGCAGCCAACATATGGAGAAAGGGAGCGATCGGTACGCTATGTCTCCAAATCAGTCTCAATGTATGGAATCTTCTCTTTCTTCGCAACTCTTTTGCAGATATTTTAATGTTTTGATAGATATTATGGACAGACATGTCATAAGATTTGCGTTGATTTCCGAGTTTGTGTCCGTCATTGGAATAATTGCCGATTTTCATCATTGCCACGACCACGAAGAAGGGCAGCATTACTACACCGGTGCCGATTAGCACGACATAAGCGTTGAGCGATGAGAATGGTGGCTGACCATTAGGCCAGGGAAGGGACAGATAGAGTGTAAAGCGTTTGATGCTATTGGCTATTATATAGACCTATCGATTAATGAATGGACAAAACGTATCAATAAAATGAAGAAACGGTTCACTTATTGCTACAACCATTGAGTTAAGCAGTATTTAAGCCAACATACCTGGAATGCCATCGCTATCGTGCAGTACCAGATCGACCATAAACTATTGAGAGTATACGTGTGCTCAGAGCTCATCCTCTGGCAGTCGAAAGGCATAGAATAGCTCTGCGAATGTCTGTTCTTCAATACTCGGCCCTTAGTTGAGGCCATTTGTGAATATAGAGTACTTATTGTCGTTTATCTTCGAAACTAACAAATCGTATCTGAATTGAGAACAATATATAAGTTAATTAAGACTTTTGTCTTACAATAAAAGATAATTAATTAAATGTCAATTCTATACAAAATAAAAGAAATTATAATTATTTAAACGAATAATAATAATAATAAAATCTAATAATGAATGAAGAATTGGAGAAAAGCTATGAAAATAAAGACGCCTTTTCTGATGATTCAATTGAAATATAATTGAATGAAAGGACAAATGCTTTTACACGATATGTTCTGTAGACTCGATTCAATGAACGTGTCCTCAATTTATTACAACAATCATACAATCATTACTTAAAGAATATAATAAAAATCCAATTTTTATTTAATGCGGAATTCGAAGCAATAAATTCCTTGGATTATTACTTGTGCCGGCTAAATGAAAAATTCACCGACAAGTGTGTGTGCATTTCAAGCACACATTGTATTCGCTCTAATGTTTGACTTAGACTAGAATTTCAGACTAAAAGAGCAGAAGAATAAAGAATAAACAGAACATTCATTCAGTCATTCCTTCAATTCCTTCATAATATTGGACGCATTGGTGCAATCGATTCAATCATTTCTGAACAGAGATTAGATTTTAATTGACATAAACACTAATTCTAGTAAATTATATGAACTGTATAGACAAAGAATACAAACACAAAGGTTTGACAAATCTAAATCTTGTCGGCTTAATTGAGAAGAGTAGGGAGTCTTTGGTCCAGAAAAAGCAATTCAATAAACTATATTAAGTGAACACAAATTGGGAAAAACGTTTGGAGACATTGAAACGAATAATAATAATAATAATAATATCTGTTTATTATAATTAAAGTGAATTGCGATCAAAGCTAGTGAAGGCTTAGGTATTAAATGTGAGTGCAGTCAACCTTATGAAGGATTGGCCATATCTTCAATGTTATTATCACTTCAATGATAATTAATAACAGAAATGAGACGACAGTTTGGGGAAAATAGAGGAACTGTTTATTTGTTTGTTGGATAGACTTATTTTAGAGTGAAATTACGAGTCGAGCGAATAATATGGCCTCAAAATGACTTTTATTTACAGAGAATGTCAAAAGTTATTTCAAGAGTGAATGCGAACCAAATGATAGCAAAATATCTAATTAACTGAAAGCTAAGGCAATAGTATTGCTGTTAAATGAAAAGCAGATGTGACACAAGTGGGGCTCAATGCGAGCCAATCTGTTTCACAGAATATATCATTTTTAGTGTAGAATTCTTGCACTCAATTACGTTCATAAGACTACACATATGGTTAAACATAGATCTCAATCAAATTTCTTTAAATTCTATATCTATTCCCCGTTTAAATAGATTGGCTCCCAATTGCTGTCAAATAAATTATTGTATTCCTAACATCAATTCAACATGTCTTCTCTTCAAGTTAGCAGGCTAATCACCAGAATTCATAAACAATATTTGCTTTTCGTTCAAAATATACTAAATTAAAGCAAAATAACATTACAGACAATCATTTCATCATTATTTGAGGTGTCGTTATAGGTGTGCCGATTGGGTTGTGATCCGAGGATCGGGTTATCATAAAACTCATCGGATTCTCGCCAAGTTCTTTCTCAATGGAAAAGGGTTATTTTGCTTTTACATATCCTAGTCCGCCTGTGCACACCTCTGGTATATGAGCTTATTATAGCTATTATAATAAGAGATATTAAGACATTATGAAACTTGGATTCTTCAGTTCACTTCGTATTCCCTCCAAAGTATTCAAAGCCTTCATAACTACTAATGCGGAAAATTTTTCGAACTCACCTATCATTCAGTTTTAATAAGAGATATTACGCTATTTGCAGAGACTGTACTCTACTCTACATTATAAAGCTTTTTGTTTTGACTGCATATGCATTCAAATTAAGTAAAATTATGCCAGTATAGAAATAGTAGCCCACATAATTTTAAAGTTAAATTATTTATTTGTTTTTGCATAACTAATCAGTGAAGTACAGAAGAGAAATGAAATGTGTGCGAAATGTAAGGATTAATTATTTAATCAATTTTTGAATATTTTACATCAGTTTCGAGCTTGTTGGCATCACGGTATACTTTGGCCATATAATTGCTGCAAGTTCATAACTCTAGCAATTATAAATTGTTATCTATTCAAGTATTGACCGGTTGGAAAAAATTGTTGTTAATATTCAAAAATTATATAAAAGGCATCATTTGTGTTAACTATGCTTGAATCAAAACGCAATCGTAGTTAGGTATAAATCAGTGAATACTTATGCATAAATCAGTGTTAGTTTCATAATTAGCGCTTTTTATTTATTTTAATTAAGACAAACATCAAAGCAAATGAAGCTATGCTTTCGGTTCACACAATCATTCGGTTCAACACTGAGACTGTTATTTGAAGTTTGCGTGAAGTTTAATAAGTGATTGTTTTTCAAAATCTGATAGAAAAGATTCAAAACTGATTAAAATTTATCGAAAATCACAATTCTCTTAATGGCTGAGCTGTGCACACATCAGGAATTTCAGCTGTACTGGAGTTCATAACAATAAGCATTAAAGTAATTATTTTTTCTTCTTTTTCCAGTTGAAGATTAATCAAACTTTTTGAATGCATATTCACTACATTGTAAGCAAATAATTTGTTTTGAGATTTTCATAGTTTAGATAATTCCTGAAATAAATTCTATGCAATCGAGTGAATAGAATTTGAGTGAAAATCTACTTCTATTGAACGAACTGCAGAAAAGAGCGACAAGTCTTCTAATATCGTGATCCGCATAACAAATGTCTGGGAATTTTCGTTGGTTTCAACTATTTTCACAGAATATTATATACGCTATTATGATATATACCCTATTCTGTAGTGCTTTGAGTTTCATATTATAAATTAAAATAATGAGAGGAAATAGAGGCTCAAAACTGATTACTGGTTATGACTGCCATATATTTTGCTCATTAAAAGAACTTCAGATAATTATAGTATAAAGTGTTGATTTAGTCAATCATAATCTCAACGATAATTTAAACAATGCTTTGTAGTTCTGACAAATATCTAACCGTAAGTCCATTACTGGCTAAGAGGTTCAGTCGAGTAGAGCTCCAATCGATTCATTCTTTAAGCTTTTGGGTGTAAACTCAGCCAAGGCTTGACATCAGAGCTGATGCTAAACTGACTCTACTCTCAAAGTTGTCACTTTAATTTAGAAACTCTCGTTTGGCTTCTCTATAATTCTTCGTAGTTTCTAAACGAAAGCCATACAGAATATACAGCTATACAGCTATACTGTACAGTAGAGCTACAGAATGTACAGCTTTAGAGCACTTTTTAAAAATTGTGTCTCAAGAGTAACACAACAACAACAGACACTCCTCTCTGATTTTCGATGTAAACTCAAAGCAAAGTACATTAGTTTCGTGTGTAATATGAAAAACACTTTGAATTGATAGTGAGAGCCTTGAGTTGACAAGAATATTGTTGTGCACTAACGGTTAGGTACAGTACTGTTAGGATCGGCTTTATATTCGTTGCTATCAATAATATTTATGCACAGAATATGTGTTAATGCGCTCAAAGCGTTGGTCTGAATGTTAATCGAAATCAAAATTATTTATATTATTCACTCAATGCTGAACTGCAGACCCTTTTCAGTTAAAATAAATTAATCAAAACAATGAGCGCTTAAATAACGGCTTAATTGAATCACACGCAGGATATGGATGTCATGGATGGACTGAGTCTGGGCTGAATCTTCTGCAAACTATCCTAAAGCTTATACAGAGTACACATATAATTATGTAAACACATACAAAGCTCGAGAAGGAATTGTATGCAAAAAAATAATTTTCTTTCTATTAATAACAGCAAACAGAATATGATTTACACATTGATTATAAATGATTAGTAAGTTATTCAATATTTCATTTCCTTCAATAGATTCTCATTTCTATCGAGTCTTTCCTTTTGTTTAAATGAATTGAATTACAGAAATAGAAAATAAAAAGAGCATCACAGTGTTTCAATTTCGACATCATGAAATCAAAACATGATGTTATAGAGATGATTAGTAAGGCAAAC
>JAQIWA010001010.1:0-22319 GCA_034693305.1 Eueremaeus valkanovi
TTGAAGACAAGTTTCGCTTTGAATGTCTGTCCAAACAATACAAGCGATTAGTCTTTAATAAACAAAAAGAGTTTATAAGTGACTATGAATTCAGTAAAAAATTGTATAAAACTAATGAATACTATTTGAACGCATTTTTAATACTAAAAAAGTGTAAATTCATTACTAGTATTGAACTGAATTCTGTCGACAGAGACAATGACTTCTATAACGAAGTATTTGTTTTAATCATTAATTCCTGCAATAATTTAAATGAAATTAATTGCGATTTCAGTCGAATCAGAGCTGAATATTGCGATAAGTTTTTTGAAAAGTTTTGCCCAAATCTGAAGTCTATTTTCACTTTTAATTACAAACATATCAATGGATTCAAAGCTAAACTCAATGACTGCACAGAAATATGTGAACTCAAAGGCTGTGTAAAACTCAAACACATTTGCGATGAGAAGACAAACGAGTTTTTGGTTAAGAATTTGCAGAAAATTAGATTCAGTTATAGTATTGAAGACTCGAATAGATTTGAATTATTTGTTAAGAAATCTAAGAATAGTTTGACAGCAATTGACGTCCTTTTTGGTGTCAGTTCTTTGGATGACCTGTTGGGTGATCCACACGAAGAGGAAGAGAGAATGCAATCAATGGTTTGTCTGTTGAATGGATTGTCAGAATTGAAGGCTTTATTGGATCTAAAGATATATTTGTCTGATATCTCAAACATTGCAAAGCATTTGAAACCAATTGGACTGAAATGTGAAAAACTTAAGAGACTTTCGCTTTGTATTGGTTTTATAGGCGCTATAGACTCGAAGCAAATATTGCAAACAATTAATGAAAACTTCAAACAAATAACTCGTTTGGAAATAGGTTTCGATTCAAATAAGTCGTTTGAAATATTGAGCGAAATGTTCAGTCAATGCAAACAATTAACTCATTTAACGCTAAAAACAGACAATATTTGTATTTTCGACTCCTTTTTCACATCAATCGACAAAAATCTGCCAAAACTTCGATATTTATCTCTAAATAGAGTGAAAATAACAGAAACGGCTTTGAAATCAGTGGCAAAACTACGAGAACTGCAAACAATAGAAATTGAATACAATTTGAATGCAAGCGAACGACAAGTAAGCGATTCATCACTTAATGAGATATTCAGTAAATGTAAGAAAATTAAGAAATTCTCGATTAAACACAAAACTGTTGACTAAAGTGTTTGATAGAGATGTGCAAGGGGTGGGGTGTAGACAAAATACAACTTGGGTTTTGAAGTTAGCATAACAGTGCCTTGAGTTTTGAGGCCAGGTCCGGCGCATACCTAATATTTAATTTGTTTTAATTTACTTCAAATTACGCAATACTTATGACGTGTTTTCATTAATTTTAAAATTTTTTATATTATTTTTTCCGTATTTTTTGTAATACTTTTTTAGAATATTCAGTAAAATATTTACAATTCTTATAATAATTAATGTTTTCATTGAATTTATGTAATTATGTCTAAAATCTATAGTAAAGACAGTTTCGATAGATTTGGTGACGATTTGTGTGAAGTATTGATAAGTTATTTGAAACTTAAGGATAAGTTTCGCTTTGAATGCCTGTCCAAACAGATCCAGAGATGTGTTTATTAGAGACAATCGATAAAAAGCGGAAAACATTTCAATTTGTTTTCGCAAACATATTCTCAACCAATGATTGTGTGAACTCGTATTGAATGCTCTGTCATATTAGTGCTGATCATAATTTCGGAATAATTGAGTTAAAAATAAATGAACCAGAGCACACTTTTCTCTTATGATGCTCTGAGACATTTAGATCGTAATCAATAGAGAACTGCATATAATTTGAGTCAAACATAAAAAGTCAGAAAAATATTGAATCAAATTAAGGGATAATTCTATGAAATTATGATTAATATCAGAGAATTAGGTCAACAGTTAAGACAGACTTAATACTAACACTGAGTTTGTGCACAAATTCTTGCAATACTTTGTTATTTCTATCTCTTATTTGCAGTCTTTGTCCGGATTTGAGGTATGCATAATGTGTGGGCGAATTGATTCCTAGATTTGTGTCAAACAATTGCATTTCGTTCACACATTCGATGACTTTCTGTTAGATTAGAGAGAATTGAATTGAAATGAATTTATATTTAATTATAGAAAGACTTGAAGACTAACTCAAACAACCATAGACTGCAAACAAAGCGTAGGCTATAAACACAAATGCAATCAATTCTAGGTTTATAGCGAATTTGAGAACCGACTGATCGGTTGTCCTCTCATTAGTCCAACACTCGTCTGCATATTGTCTGAGGTTTTCTCGTCTGCACTGAAATCGTATATAAAATAGATTTAAAACTGAAATACAATTTCGATATTTAGTCTCACATTCTCTGACAGTCCCTCTCCTTCGGGTGTATTGCAGAACATCAGATGTCCATTGATATTGAAGACAATCAGATGACCGGAATGTCCGTCGATGTTATATCTCGTGATTCCATCGATATGTCTGAACAAGTCTTCACTCAGATGTGTGACAAATGCCGGAACTGTGCAGTCATTGCAAACATTGGATATCTTTTGGTCGAATACTCTATAGAACTGAAGTTCACTTCTGTTCTCTCGACTCCATACCAATACATATGGATTGATATCATCGAAGACTGAAGTGAATACAAATGAGTTCGGATCAAATTGAGAGACAGAGTCCGTTCGGTTCCCTATTCTCTCGTAATTTCTGCAAACAGTTTCTATCGAACCATTTGTTCCGTTCTTTTGATTAGAAGTGAAAACAAGTAATAAATATAATAATAATTATTAATTGATTTCAATTCAAATCTAGACCTGGTATCGAGTATAGCAGTCATAAGGCTCTCGATAATCATTACGACCTGTGTGATCTTTTATTTGAAAATTTTTAACAAATCCGAATCGATTGAGAGCTCCGGTAGGCATGGGTTGAGTAGTATTGCTGTGGATTATAATATCCGTCACATTTTCTCCACTGAATACTAACTCTATTTCCCACTCTTTGCCCGAACCTATGCTATACATCTGAGTTGAAATCGAAACTATATATACATTTATGTCAGACAATGGTTTCGTATATCTGTCATAAACTCTGATGTCTTTCAACACTTCATTGTCTTCTCCTAAGAGAAGATCGCATTTGTTTGAAACGTCTTTGCATTCAATGGTTGAGATGATTGCCAGAAATTGAATGACTTTCAGAAAATTCATTTTATGTAACCTTTGTGTAAATGACGGCTAAATAGAGAATTGATTTTAATTTTTCTTAATATTTATTTTTCAAAACATTTTTGTATAAAATTTTTGAATTTTATGCTTATTATTAAGCGCTCGAGAATTGTTTATTTACTTAAAAATAACTAAAGGGTAATCATTAAGAGGGTAAAGATTGTTATAGAGCCTGGCTGCTTTTTAATTGTTGAGCCACTGAATAAATAGGGAAAAAATCTTTAGATATCATTGAAGTAATTCATAAATTAATGCAAGAATTTTCTCAACCGTCGGGAAAGGGTATCATTCAACAGATTGTGTGCTTGACATCGATATGTGCATTGTACTGCCCGAGGGTTTGGTTGTCTCTCTAATTATAAGTTTGTCTTTACGTCTATAATGACAGTGGATTCGGATGTGCTCTCAACTACTGATTGACTTCTCTTTCCTTTAGTTCATGAAATGCATGAAAAATAAAATCTAATAATATTTTTATCAAAACTTTGTTTTTGTTAAGAAATGTAATTATTTTTCATTAATTTAATTGACTTTTATTTAAAAAATTTAGAAATAGATATAATATTCAATGAATTCAATGTTTTTTAATTCATTTCTTCTGCACTTTTGATACTTTTATTGCTTTGATTGGAATCGGACAGTATTTTCAGCTAATGATTGCTTTTCTTGTTTCGCTCTGGCAATGGATGATTGCTTTTCTGAGCCAATGCTTTTATCTCTTCGTATCTTAAGGACAATGAGATAAATAACCGGAAGAATGACCGCCAGAATCAGTAGAACTATAAGAATAGTCCATAAGATTGGATGCGATACTGATTGCCCGTCCGCTGATTCCCTGTCTATTGGCAGACATCCGAACATTTCTATCACTGATTTGTTCTTTGAATAAAAAAAATTAATTTTTAACAAAAATAAATCGTAATTAAAATTTAAACCAAACGATACATACGATAGGGATCAGGTGTTCATTCCCTTCCTTCCATTTATAGACCATTTGATTCCTTCGACTTCTGTTCTGTTCCTTCAGTTCTCCCGAAAACTTAATGAAAGTCGAGTCGAATGGAGTCCACAAAAACATTGAAATAAATTCTATGTTTTCTGGCTCCGGGATCGATATTGAAGACCCGTTGACTTTCAGATTATTCGGAAACTTGACTGGGTCATATTCATATAAGTTTCCATTGACCTGTATACTCTGGTTTTTGGGTGGCCTGACATTCAACTCTAATTGAATGCAAATATTATTGATTTAAATGAGAATTAATATAAACTTTTGTATAACTCATCTCAACCTCTGGTTTGAAAGTCCAATAAATCCAATGCATTAGTACTTGTGTTCAGTTCTGTTTCCCATATATGTCTGTTCCGGAAAAATGTCATCTGTTTTTGGGGATCAGTGACGAGGGCATCGAAATAGTTGTCACTACAGAACAGATCCCATCTATTCGTTCCGTTTTCCGATTCTAACCATTTGTTTGACTCAATCTCTGATAGGAATTGAAATGCAATCAAAACTATTACTAAATATTTTGAATTCATTTTTCTTTTGATATAAATCTTATATTTTGTTCTATAATTCAATTTGAATACAGTTTCAGAGTTTGTTTGAAATGATTTTCTGTTGAATTGCATTTGAATTGCAATTCACGTGAATTCGAGTAAAACTAAAAATGTTGTGACAATTAAGAGAAGCTTTTGTGTAACCTTCTGTGCGCTTATGTCTACTGTCTGTCCCCATAAGTGTTTTTGAGTCAATTGTCTGATTCAGTGATAACTGAGTGAAACCATAATTATTTTTGCGCTCAATTACCTAAAGCAACAATAATGTGCTGACCAGGTGTTGACATCCAGGATTATTACCATAAATTGCTTGTTATTGAGAACCTATACTATCATCGCTCAGACCTATCGGTGCTTTTGCATACTTTCCGATCGCTTCTCAGAGAATGTGTTTTAAACCCAAATATTATACTATTCTTAAGAAAACATTTAGTTGTTGTCCAATATTTCTGAAACCATATCTTCGTTAAGATTATTGACAATAGATTTGATCCAATCATTGGTCGCATAAAAGTTTCGGACAATAGCAGACTCTGGAAGGAAGACAACACCTGATTAAACTCAGAAAAGATTTAAAGAATATATTTATTTAAGAATTTTGTATAGAATTTCGAAATAGTTTTCATTTTCAGTCTTAATGTCTTTGCAATGCATTCAATGCTTTTTGTGTTTCAATTCTTTTGCACATTTGATGTCTTTTTCGTGCTTTCGGATGACATTCTGTCGAAAAAAATGCTTGTGCTTGTACTGTCATACTGTGCCACTTAATCATTAAACATTTCTTAACAGTTCTTTTCCGTTGAATATAAATGTGTCTTAGATTAGAGTCTTGTGACGTGAAGGGAATAAAGTAACCAGATTTGTCCTGTGGGTGACTTAATCAGTGAAATATCAGTTTTAATTGAGCAGTTGTATCAGTAGTATCTGGGTAATATATCTATTAGATCGGTTGGGCCGTTCAGTAACTGAATGGGAACTGACAGTGGATTCGGATGATGTGCTCTCAACTAATGATTGACTTTCTCTTACTTTTCGTTCAAAATTCATGAAAAATAAAATCAATTGAAATCTAATAATATTTTTATCAAAACTTTGTTTTTGTTAAGAATTGTAATTATTTTTCATTCAATTAATTGACTTTTATTTAAATAATTTAGAAATAGATATAATTTTCAATGAATTCAATGCTTTTATAATTCACTTCTTTTCCACTTTTAATGACTTTTATTGCTTTGATCCGAATCTGACTGTATTTTGAGCTAATGTTAGCTTTTCTGGTCTCCTTCTGGCAATGGGTGACTGCTTTCCTGAACCAATACTTTTAGGCATTTTGGGTGATTGAGTCGATCCGTTGGGAACTGAGGAAATTCCTACACTTCTAACAGTAGGTCCACTGTCTGAGTGGGTTTGCGAAACAATTGATGAGTAATTGGTTTTGTAAATCTGTCCTTGGTCTCTTCGTCTCTTAAGGAGAATGACATTAATAACCGTAAGAATGACCGCCAGAATCAGTAGAACTATAAGAATAGTCCATAAGATTGGATGCGATACTGATTGCACTTCCGGTGATTTTGAGTGCACTTCCGGAGATTTTGAGTGCACTTCCGGTGATTTTGAGTGAACTTCCTGTGATTCTGAGTGAGCTTTCGGTGATTCTAAGTGAACTACCGGTGATCCCAGGCCTATTGGCAGACAACCGAACACTTGTTTCACTGATTTGTCCTTTGAATGCAATGAATAATAAATTATTAAATAAATTAAAACTCATTTCAATTGATTCATACGATAAGAGTCAGAGTTTTATTCCAATCATTATATCTATAGACCATTTGGTTCCGAATACTTTTGGTCTGAGCTTTCTTTTCAGCCAAAAACTTGATGAATGACGAGTCGATTGGAGTCCAGAAAAACATTGCAATAAATGTTATGTTTTCTGATTCCGAAAGCGGAAGTAAAGTGTCGTTAACTTTCAAATAATTGCCCTTGGCTTTAATGAATTGCGCTGAATATTTAGTTCCATTTACAAATATGGTCTGAAAAATGGGCGGGGTGAAGTCCTTATCTAATTGAATGCAAATATTAATTATTTAATTGATATCTAATTAAAACTTTTGTTTAACTCATCTCAACCTCTGGTCTGAACGCCCAATAAATCCAATTTATTAGTATTTGTGTTCACTTTTGTCTCCCAAACCCGTCTGTTTCGGTGAAATCTAATCATATCTATACTGTCGGTCATAATGCCATCGAAATAGTCTTCACTACAGAACTGATCCCATATTGTGGTTCCGTTCACTATATCTTCCCATTTGATTGACTCAATCTTTGACAGTAATAGGAATTCAATCAAAACTAATGTTAAATATTTTGAATACATTTTTGTAGAAAATTAAGACTTTTATTAGGACTCAGAGTTTGAAGAAATATTTGATTCAAATTTCAAATTAGTTTTGAATTTTAGTTGTATTTTAAATATAAATTTATTGTTAAAGACAGAGAACTTTTTGAGAGTTAAAAGCGCGCGAATGAACTGATTGTTCACTAAAATGAAAATTAATTTATTAACTTTTTTTCTGTATTTATTAATAAAAATTTTTTGTTTTTTTTAAATTATTTATTTATTTTTGTATTGTTTTTATATTTTTAGAAACATTTAGCGGTTATGACACGAATTCAGGTTTTGTTAATAGAGTTTGAGAACTGTTTAGGAAAATATCTGAATATAATATCCATACGAATGGGTTGAGACCATTGGTTGAGACAATCGATGACTGAATGGGAACTGACTGTGGATTCGGGTTTGCTCTCAACTGCTGATTGACTTCCCATTCCTTTTGTTTTGTAAACTGAATGATAAATAAAAACAATTAAAAAATCAAAAGTTTTGAAAACAAATAATTAGAAATCAAATGAGTTTTAAAAATCAGTTTTTTCTTTACGTCTGATAATCAGTCTTTCGATTCATTCAAAATTCAAGAAAATTAAAATCTATTAAAATCTAAAAATATTTTTTATAAAAAGTTTGTTTTTGTTAAGAATTCTATTTATTTTTCATTCAATTAATTGACTTTTATTTAAATAATTTAGAAATAGATATGATTTTCAATGAATTCAATGCTTTTATAATTCACTTCTTTTCCACTTTTGATGACTTTTATTGCTTTGATCCGAATCTGACTGTATTTTGAGCTAATGTTAGCTTTTCTGGTCTCGTTCTGCCAATGGGTGACTGCTTTCCTGAACCAATACTTTTAGACATATCCGATGATTGAGTCGATCGGACAGAATGTTCATTCAATGGCTGAGTTTGTGAAACAATTGATGGGTAATTGGTTTTGTAAATCTGTCCTTGGTCTCTTCGTCTCTTAAGGAGAATGACATTAATAACCATAAGAATGACCGCCAGAATCAGTAGAACTATAAGAATAGTCCATAAGATTGGATGCGATACTGATTGCACTTCCGGTGATTTTGAGTGCACTTCCGGAGATTTTGAGTGCACTTCCGGTGATTTTGAGTGAACTTCCTGTGATTCTGAGTGAGCTTTCGGTGATTCTAAGTGAACTACCGGTGATCCCAGGCCTATTGGCAGACAACCGAACACTTGTTTCACTGATTTGTCCTTTGAATGCAATGAATAATAAATTATTAAATAAATTAAAACTCATTTCAATTGATTCATACGATAAGAGTCAGAGTTTTATTCCAATCATTATATCTATAGACCATTTGGTTCCGAATACTTTTGGTCTGAGCTTTCTTTTCAGCCAAAAACTTGATGAATGACGAGTCGATTGGAGTCCAGAAAAACATTGCAATAAATGTTATGTTTTCTGATTCCGAAAGCGGAAGTAAAGTGTCGTTAACTTTCAAATAATTGCCCTTGGCTTTAATGAATTGCGCTGAATATTTAGTTCCATTTACAAATATGGTCTGAAAAATGGGCGGGGTGAAGTCCTTATCTAATTGAATGCAAATATTAATCATTTAATTGATGTCTAATTAAAACTTTTGTTTAACTCATCTCAACCTCTGGTCTGAACGCCCAATAAATCCAATTTATTAGTATTAATATTTGTGTTCACTTTTGTCTCCCAAACCCGTCTGTTTCGGTGAAATCTAATCATATCTTTACTGTCGGTCATAATGCCATCGAAATAGTCTTCATAACAGAACTGATACCATATTGTGGTTCCGTTCACTATATCTTCCCATTTGATTGACTCAATCTTTGAAAGGAATAGGAATTCAATCAAAACTAGTGTTAAATATTTTGAATACATTTTTGTAGAAAATTAAGACTTTTATTGTGACTCAGAGTTTGAAGAAAAATTTGATTTGAGTTTTATTTGTATTTTAAATATAAATCTATTGTTAAAAACATTGAACTTTTTGAGAGTTAAAAGCGCGCGAATGAACTGATTGTTCATTGAAAAGAAAATTAATTTATGAACTTTTTTCTATATTTATTAAAAAAATATTTTTATTTTATTAAAATTATTTATTTATTTTTGTGTTGTTTTTATATTTTTAGAAACATTTAGCGGTTATGACACGAACTCAGGTATTGTTAATAGAGTTTGAGAACTGTTTAGGAAAATATCTGAATATAATATCCATACGAATGGGTTGAGACCATTGTTTGAGACAATCGGTTATTGAATGGGAACTGACTGTGGAATCGGATGTGCTCTTAACTACTGTTTGACTTCCCATTCCTTTTGTTTTGTAAACTCAATGATAAATAAAAACAATTAAAAAATCAAAAGTTTTGAAAACAAATAATTAGAAATCAAATGAGTTTTGTCTTTACGTCTGATAATCAGTCGATTCCTTCAAAATTCAAGAAAAATAAAATCTATTAAAATCTAAAAATATTTTTTTTTATAAAAACTTTGTTTTTGTTAAGAATTCTATTTATTTTTTTTTCATCCATTTAATGGACTTTTATTTAAATAATTTTAAAATAGATTACATTTTCAATAAATTCAATGCTTTTGTAATTCATTTCTTTTGAATATTTGGTGGCTTTGGTTGGAATCTGGCAGTACTTTCAGCTAATGTTTGCTTTTCTGGTTTGTTTCTGGCAATAAGTGACTGTTTTTTGGAACCAATACTTTTAGACATTTTCGATGATTGAGTCGATCCGTCGAGAACTGAGGGAATTCCTGCGCTTCCGACAGAACTTTCATCATTTGAATGCGCTTTTGTATCAACCGATGAGTAACTGCTTCTGAAAACCCGTTTATCACTTCTTCTCTTAAGGAGAATGAGATCAATAACCGGAAGAATGACCGCCAGAATCAGTAGAATAATAAGAACAGTCCATAGGATTGGATGCGATACTGATTGCACTTCTGGTGATTTTGATTGGACTTCCAATGATTTTGGTGGCACTTCCGGTGATTTTGACTGCACTTCCGGTGATTTTGATTGCACTTCCGGTGATTCCGATTCTTCTGATGGGCAGCCAAACACTTCTATTACTGATTTGTTCTTTGAATAAAAATTATTTAACAAAAATAAATCGTAATTAAAATCCAAATCAAACGATTCATACGATAGGGATCAGGTGTTCATTCACTTCATGCCATTTATAGACCATTTGATTCCTTCGACTTCTGTTCTGTTCATTCAGTTCTCCCGAAAGCTTAATGAAAGTCGAGTCGAATGGAGTCCACAAAAACATTGCATAAAATGTTATGTTTTCTGACTCCGAAAGCGGCCATAAAGTGTGGTTAACCTGCAAATAATTACCCTCTGGATAAGTAACTTGATCAAATACATATTGAATTCCATTGACAGTTAAACTCTGATTAATCGGCGGTTTGTTATCAGAATCTAATTGAAGACAATTATAAATTATTTAAATGAGAATTAATATAAACTTTTGTTTAACTCATTTCAACCTTTAGTCCAAAAGCCCAATAAATCCAATTTATTAGTACTTGTGTTCACTTTTGTTTCCCAAATACGTCGGTTCCGCTGAAATCTAATCATATCTTTACTGTCAGTGATAAGTCCATCGAAATAGTCTTCACTACAGAACTGTTCCCATAATGTGGTTCCGTTGGCTTTATCTTCCCATTTGATTGACTCAATCTCTAATAGGAATAGGAATGCAATCAAAACCAGAGCTAAATATTTTGAATTCATTTTTGTAGGGATTTGTGGCTTTCAATGGGGTTTAGAATTTGAATTTAAAATTTTGAATCAAATTTGCGATAAGTTTTGAGATTTATCTGTATTTTAAATATTTATTTATTGTTAAAAATAGAGAACTTATTGAGAGTTAAAGCGCGCGAATGACCTGAGAATACGAACGCCTTTATAGTGAGAAAGAGTTAAAAAAAATCTGAAATAATTTTTTGTTATATAAATTCAAACATAAATTGCATTAAAATAGTTATTATTTTATTAAATATTATTTATTTATATAAATGCATAAAAAATATTTCTAAACGACTACTGAATTTAAAGATTCGGCTCAGACAAGTGATGCCATTCAGGCACTGGTCATTTGTGTGGCACAAAAATAATTGAACACAAAATAATGAAATATAAAATGAATTTTATTCAATAGTTTTGTTAAATAAATACAAATTTTAAACATATTTTAAATGCAATTCTTTGAGACCTTATGTTTGACCGACTATTTGATTGATCAGAATTCAGACGTCTTTCGAACAATTGATTTGAATTGTGTTTTTGATTCCTGTGTTATATGGTTTAATACAACTACAATTGGGTGTTGCCTTGATCATTCAGCAATTTTTCTTCCAATTCCATAGATTCTGTATTTTTATTGTCCAGGTCCAATAGTGGAATGCTCCTTTTGATTTTTGTACGTGTAATCAATGTCTTGCCATATACTCTGTATATACTGTAAGAGAGAGTACACTCAATGTTAATAATTGTTGAAACTATAGTGCAATCAAACGAAGTGTTACTCACATATAGAACAATAGGATAACCGAAACTAATATAAGTACATAGAAAACAATTGTTATAGATATGAAAGCACCAAGCATAGACTTATTTGTACTGGCAATAAGTTTATTCAAACTATTATTGAGGTTCGCATTCATTATTGATAATTCAGAAGTGATTTTAGATAAGGTATTAATTAAAGACTTGTTTAAGTATAGTGTCGTCGCATTCGTATTCGTTAATTGTGTCGTTGAAGTTGAGATAACATTACTATTTTCATGGCATTCATTGTCATTCATGAGAATCATATTCGTTGGACAAACACAACGGAATTGATTGGCAGACAATGTCAGACATAAATGCGAACAATTAGTGTGAATGCACTTATTCGTAGCGTTTGGTTGTATTGTATTGTTTAAAATCTTAAGCCATTTGAATGAAGTGTTTCTAATCATAAATGGTTTGTATTCAAAGTCATATTTGTGTTCATCGCCATTATCTTCGTTGAATTCATCAAGCTCAGTAGTTTTAAATTGAGTTTCTACAACTATTAGTCTCAAATCAATTGCTGGCACTCTATAAAGAATGTGATCTCTGGCCAAATATAAGTCATTATTGAAAACAGACATTGAGTTAATTGATTCAAAAAATCTTTCTGAACTCATATAAATTGTTTGATTATTTCCATTGAAGTCTATCGAAAACAATGCGTTACTGTCTATGAAATAATATCGTTCCGATTGATAATCAATTGTCAAATGAATGGGTTGTTTAGGACTCGAGTAGATTATGGTTTGATTGCTTCCGTCTCTATTCGATTGCATAATCCGTGCATTCAATACATTGTAAGTCCAAAGCAATACATTCTTCACTACATTTATGTTCAGATTTCTTGCATTACTGTTCACTAATTGACAGATTGTATAGATATTATCGATATTCTTGATGTCCACCACTTTAATAGACATGGAATAGATATCAATCCAATAAATGTGTTCCTGAATCCAATCCAGTGCTAAACTTCCAACATTTTCCACTCCATTCACATTGACTTCACTGCCATTTGAATAATGAATAACTATTTTCAACGCATTCTTATCGAACCAAATCATATAATTATTCTCAATATTATAGTCATATTTTGCTGTGTTTTGAAAATTATTGAAATATATTCTTTTCAATGACTGATTGTTTTGCTTATTAACTATAAAATTATTGGTTGTTATTATTAACGATGTCTTATTAGCTGAAAATAATTTCAATATCGATAATAGGATATAAATTGTATCATCATATAATCAAGTAGAGGACAAAATAGGCAAAATTTTGACTTTTCACTGTGAGCTGAATAAGACCAAGAAACTTTCACATTTATCATAATATGTATAATCAATAAGTTTTCAAAAAAATTGACCCCTACAACAACTTATTCAGAATATGGCATTGATCACATTGCTATAAAAAATTGATTAAAACTGAACCTGTACTAGTTATAAAAGTTAATTGTGATATTTCTTCCCCAAATAGACTAACGTTGAATAAAGTTAATATTTATAAAATATAGAGAATTAGCAGAAATCTTGGTCTTTTTTAAAATTTCCTATTTTGCCCTCTCGTCGGGTATAATTATAAATAAAATGATATGAATTACCGGAATCAATGAATTTGTAGTTAAGAACAAATTTTACATACAGGTGAACTACCCTGAACTGAACCAATAAGTGATTTGTATGATATAGTAATGGTGCGGGTAAATTTGATCCTCTATATTCATTAAGTAACCTGGATGCATTGGAATTGCCCGCATATACTCTCAAACTTTCCTGATTTGAATCGATATTAAATTCTTCGAAATACAAAATGATATTTTGCCCAGAATGACCAGTGATGTTCCACTGACAGATTAGCTCGTCATCATATTGATAATATTCAGGGTAATATTCAAGATAACTTTTGATCTGTCTCTTTTCCAGTTCGAAATTTCTTTTGCATATTGTCGTTGGTTCTGAAAAATAATTATATTTTCATTCAAATCTGCATTTTTATTGTATGTGGTTCATTTCATTTATTATGATTTCTCTATTATCCTTTCGAGATAGCAAGCACGATTTCCAATGTATTCACTGAATTAGCTCAAATCTATACTTATTGCGCCATTTGCTTGATAATTAGAATACCTTCAGTCGAGCCGTAGTTAATTTTGAATCCCTTGCCTGTGGTACTACCATCTGTTCTAAACTGTACCAGCACACTGCTTGAATTTGTTCGAATTTTCCACATTCCTGCTCCGTTAAAACGACGAATGAGAGTTGATGTATTAGATGGCCCAGCATATATATCCAGATGGTCACAACATTGCTCTGTGTGAAAATCTTTGAAGTTCAGACCTACATAACCCTGTTCAACTGAAATATTCCATTGACAGAACAAATTATCCCGGTATTGATTTGGATAACCCGGACTGACTAATATTCTGCTGGTTACATTTAGACCGCGCTGACATTCATCAATTGAATCACCTTGAATACAATAAATAGTCGCTAAGAATTTTTCAATCAATTTTATAATATTAAATTACTCTGGTCAATTGAACTTGCAAGAATGTCCGATATTATATACACAATAACAACAGTAACTAAAATTAATTTAAACATTGCTTTGGACTCAACAAAAATCCTGAATATTTAATAGCCTTTTGTTTTCACTAATAATTATAAAAGTATTGAATATTTTGGATTCACTTCTGAATATTGTGTTCATATAATTGTATACTTGTATTGACACAAATAATCTAATTAACAAACAGATCGTTATAATTGCAGGAAATACTCTCGGAAATGGAGCTGTGTTTGCATTGATTACAATAACATACTGTGCCTGTGCTATACTGTCATACTGTGTCACTTAAACATTTCTTAACAGTTCTTTTCCGTTGTGTATAAATGTTTGCATTAGATTAGAGTCTTGTGACGGGAACCGAACAAAGTAACCAGATTTGTCATGTGGGTGATTTAATCAGTAAAATATCAGTTTTAATTGAGCAGCTGTATCAGGGCTATATATCCATATTTAGCATTTTATTTGTAAAAGTCATATAAAACTGAAAATGTTTTGAAAACAAATCAAATGATTTTTCTCACTGCGGATGCATTGAAAGCATACTGTCCCAATTGGCTTTCGCTTTTGCTATACCTAAAAATGTCTTTTACAGGAGCTATGGTACTACACTACCTTTTGAGGTATAGCAAAAGCGAAAGGCATTTGGGACAGATATTTGAAAGCCTAAATATTTAACAAATACTGTATAATCCTGAATAAGCAGTGTATAAATGAGCTTCTGTGCACTTATTGAACTTGGATGTTGAATATTGGCGCAGGAATAGGGTTTTTGATGCCGACCAAAATAAGACATGAATTTGAAATCAATAATGAACTTTCTATAGAAAAATAAACACATAACTGGCCATAATTATTGAACCACGTGCCGCAAATAATTGAGAAATAATTAATAAATATTATTATTATTTCTTTATATAAATGCATAAAAAATATTTCTAAACGACAACCGAATGAAAAGGTTCTGTATCAGACAGTAAAGGCACGGGTCATATGTGTGGCCATAAAATAATTGAACGCAAAATAATAGGATATAAACTGAATTTTATTCAATAATTTTGTTAAATAAATGCAAAATTTTAAACGCATTTTAAGTGCAATTCTTTGAGTCTATGTTTGAACGACTATTTGATAGATAGGAATTCAGGTCATCTATCGAACCAATTGATAACCAAACAGGATAATTTTAATACAACTACAATTGGGTGTTGCCTTGATCATTCAGCAGTTTTTCTTCCAATCGCATAGAATCTGTATTCTTATAGTCATTGTCCAGGTCCAATAGTGGCATGCTCCTTTTGATTTTTGTACGTGTAATCAATGTCTTGCCATATATTATGTAATTACTGTAAGAGAGAGTTCACTGTATGTTAATAATTAATCAAAGTAAAGTGCAATCAAAAGAAGTGTTACTCACATATAGAACAATAGGATAATTAATACAAGTATATAGAAAACGATAGTTATGTATTCGAAAGTAAAGTTACCAAGTTTAGAATTATTTGTACTGGCAATAAGTTTATTCAAACTATTATTGAGGTTCGCATTAAGTATTGATAATTCAGAACTGATTTTAGATAAGGTATTAATTAAAGACTTGTTTAAGTATAGTGTCGTCGCATTCGTATTCGTTAATTGTGTCGTTGAAGTTGAGATAACATTACTATTTTCATGGCATTCATTGTCATTCATGAGAATCATATTCGTTGGACAAACACAACGGAATTGATTGGCAGACAATGTCAGACATAAATGCGAACAATTAGTGTGAATGCACTTATTCGTAGCGTTTGGTTGTATTGTATTGTTTAAAATCTTAAGCCATTTGAATGAAGTGTTTCTAATCATAAATGGTTTGTATTCAAAGTCATATTTGTGTTCATCGCCATTATCTTCGTTGAATTCATCAAGCTCAGTAGTTTTAAATTGAGTTTCTACAACTATTAGTCTCAAATCAATTGCTGGCACTCTATAAAGAATGTGATCTCTGGCCAAATATAAGTCATTATTGAAAACAGACATTGAGTTAATTGATTCAAAAAATCTTTCTGAACTCATATAAATTGTTTGATTATTTCCATTGAAGTCTATCGAAAACAATGCGTTACTGTCTATGAAATAATATCGTTCCGATTGATAATCAATTGTCAAATGAATGGGTTGTTTAGGACTCGAGTAGATTATGGTTTGATTGCTTCCGTCTCTATTCGATTGCATAATCCGTGCATTCAATACATTGTAAGTCCAAAGCAATACATTCTTCACTACATTTATGTTCAGATTTCTTGCATTACTGTTCACTAATTGACAGATTGTATAGATATTATCGATATTCTTGATGTCCACCACTTTAATAGACATGGAATAGATATCAATCCAATAAATGTGTTCCTGAATCCAATCCAGTGCTAAACTTCCAACATTTTCCACTCCATTCACATTGACTTCACTGCCATTTGAATAATGAATAACTATTTTCAACGCATTCTTATCGAACCAAATCATATAATTATTCTCAATATTATAGTCATATTTTCCGGTGTTTTGAAAATTAGTTAAATATATTCTATTCAATGACTGATTGTTTTGCTTATTCACTATAAAATCATTCGTTGATATCATTAACGATGTTTTATTAGCTGAAAATTGGAAATCAATATCAATATAATTAATTAATTATCAATAAAATAATACAGTCAAATTACATTGAATATCACCTTGGTTAGAATGAAAATCCCAGGAATCAAAATGAGAATTACTTTACTGTTTAGTTAGAAAATGAGAATAACTTTTACAGTATAAAAATTATGAATTGAAAATCATTGCTAAGACTGTATGCATAGAGTACTGTACGCGCGTTTACGCTCTGAGCAGATAAAGAGTGTTAGGAAACCGAGAATTCGATTGAAAGGATTTTCAATTCATAAGAAGTGATTTTCATTTTCTAAAAGTGATTCTCATTTTCTAACTAACAATAAAGTGATTCTCATTTTGATTCCTGGGATTTTCATCCTAACCAATGTGATATTCAATGTAATTTTACTGTATGAATTACCTGGATCAATGAATTTGTAGTTAAGACCAAATTTTATATACGGTTGAACTGCCCTGAACTGAACCGTTAAGTGATTTGTATGATATAGTAGTGTTGCGGGTAAATTTGATCCTCTATATTCATTAAGTAACCTGGATGCATTGGAATTGCCCGCATATATTTTTAAACTATTCTGATTCGAATCGATATTAAATTCTTTGAAATACAAAATGATATTTTGACCAGGATGACCAGTGATGTTCCACTGACAGATTTGTTCATCAGAATATCCATTGTACTCGGGACTTTTGATCTGTCTCTTTTCTAAATCAAAATTTCTTTTGCATATAATCATTGGATCTGAAAAATAATTATAATCATTCAATTCTCCATTCTTATTTCATGTGGCTCATTTCATTTATTATGATCAGTCAAAACGAATTGATCCAGAGGAAAATTTTAGAAATCTGAAATTTCACTAAACTTAAATAGGTGGTTAAGATAACAACGTGGATAAGTTTATATTAGTTATATTACATCGTTATATTAGCACTACTTAATAATTAGAATACCTTCAGCTGAGCCGTAGCCAATTTTGAATCCACTGCCTGTGTTACTACTATCTGTTCTAAACTGAACCAGCACACTGCTTGAATTTGTTGGAAATCTCCACCCTCCCGTTCCGTTAAGACGACGAATGAGAGTTGATGTATTTGATGGCCCAGCATATAAATCCAGATGGTCACAACATTGTTCTGTGTGAAAATATTTAAAGCTCAGACCTACATAACCCTGTTCAACTGAAATATTCCATTGACAGAACAAATTATTCGGATAATAATTTGGATAACCCGGACTGACTAATATTCTGCTGGTTACATTCAGACAGGGCTGACATTCATCAATTGAACCACCTTCAATACAATAAATAGTTGATAAGAATTTTTCAATCAATTTAATAATATTAAATTACTCTGGCCAATTGAAATTGCAAGAATGTCCGAGATCATAAACACAATAACAGCAGTGAATAAAAATAATTTAAACATTGCTTTGGACTCAACAAAAATCCTGAATATTTAATAACTTTTTGTTTTCACTAATAATAAAATTATTAAATTTGATTCACTTCTGAATATTGTGTTCATATAATCGTATACTTGTATTGACACAAATAATCTAATTAATAAACAGATCGTTATAACTGCATGAAATACTATCTGAAATAGAGCTGTGTTTGCATTGATTACAATAACATACTGTGCCTGTGCTATACTGTCATACTGTGCCACTTAATCATTAAACATTTCTTAGCAGTTCTTTACCGTTGAATATAAATGTTTGCATTAGATTAGATGTCTTGTGACGGGAAGAGAATAACCAGATTTATCCTGTGGTTGATTAAACAAGCAGAATATCTGTTTTAATTGAGCAGTTGTATCAGTTGTATCAGGGCTATTTATCTATATTTAGCATTTTATTTGTGAAACACATATAAAACTGAAAATGTTTTGAAAACTAATTAAACAATTTTTCTTATTTTACTCTCACGTATACATCACTTTCTTGTTCATCACCAGTATATGTCTTGGCAACATCCTAGCTCACTATGTGGATCAAGGTGTATTCGTTCCGTAAGCAGTTCTCACGTATAATAAAGTTAAAAATTGCTTTTATTGTTAAAAATCTAGTATTTATTCTTACAAATTAGTATTTTGCTCAAGCAGCTTTTATAGAAGAGCAGAATTGCTGTACTGTAGTATAAATATGTTTGAAGTGTAAGCTCTTGCACATTTATGTTTTTGCACTCAATCCTGAAATAATTGTATGATTGAGAACATCCTGACAGTGAGTATAAACGAATCGATTGGATAGCAAAACAAATAATATCTTATAATAGAGTTTATATAATATTAAAAATATTATGCAATTCTGTAAAATCACATTCATTTTTAATTATTCAAGGGTGTCATTTGCCTTTGATAAATCAATAAACAATACTTCCTAATTTTAAACTAAGACAATTGAACTTATTGTGAGTTAAAAGCGCGCGAATGAACTCATTGTTATTTCAACAGAACTTTTATTTCATTCGGTCTTTCGGTTGTTTTACATATGAATACTAGTACTCAAATACAGGCCATAGACTGCAACCGAACAGAAGACCACAAACACTAATGCACTGAACGCTACGAATAAACAAATTTTAGAAAATTCGAGAAAACTTATAGTAATATAAAAAACATTTTATTTTCAAATATTTTAATATAATTTTGAGTTATTGTAAGCATTTTGTGATCCGTCCGGAAAGGGTATGATTTATCAGTTCATTTGACTATCAGATAGTGTGCTCGACATCTTTGATGTGTGTATTGTACTGCCCGAGGGTTGGGTTTTCTTTCTATTTCTCAGTTTTCCTATTCATTAGAAATAAAGTTTAAATTCAAATAAAATTTCAAAATAAAAAGTAATCAAAGACTGACTCAAAACGAAAGCAATAGAAAAAAAAATTCGAAAAAAGTATATATTTTTACGTATAATGAGAATGAGATTAAGGATCGAAAGAATGACCGCCAGAATCAACAAAATTAGAAAAATGGATATCAGTATCGGATGTGATTCCGGGTCTTCCGTATCCTTTTGTATCCAACACTCCTCGGCATAGGGTCTGAGGTTTTCTCGTCTGCACTGAAAGCGTATATAAAATAGATTTAAAACTGAAATACAATTTCGATATTCGGTCTCACATTCTTCGCCCGTTTTTTCCCATCGGGTATATTGCAGAACATAAGCCTTCCCTCGATATTAAACACAATCAAATGGCCCCTATGTCTGGTACCGTTCCTATCCTTGAGATTGTATGCAGTGATTGCATCGATCTGTGGGAACAAGCGTTTTGGGAATCGTCTGACAAATGAAGGTTTTCTACAATCTTTGCATTTATTGTATATTTTCTTTTCAAACACTCTATAGAACTGAATATTTCTGGTCTTTCTATTCAATACCAAAACAGTGTAATAAATGACTTCATAGGTAGGTAAGAACATCAGTGAATTCGGGTCGTATTGAGTGTCCGGGTCAGTAATTGTCAGGTTTATTCCATCTGCTCTGCAATACGTTTCTATCGAATCCTTTTTGATATGCTTTTGATTGAAAGCGAAATAAAGTATAAAATATTGAAATAATTATTAATTGATTTTTGTTTAGATCTAAACCTGATATCGAGTATAGCAATCAAGTGTTATGACACAGAATCGGTTGATAGCACGGGTAGGCATCAGATTAACTGAACTCATATTGAACTCCAGTCCCAATATATCGGTTCCGTTAAAGTCTAACAGTATTTCCCACTCTTTGCGCGAATTCTTACTATACATATAAGTCAAAGGCCTTATGTCGGTCTCAAATCCCTCATAGACTCCAATGCCTTCCAACTCAGTCTTGTTGTCTCCGAACAGAAGATTACACTTTTCGGACACATTTTGGCAATCAATGGATACAATGATAGCCATAATTGAAATTATTAACAAAATATTCATATTATTTGGCTTTGAAATAAATAACTGACAAATAAATGGCTTTTTCTAAAAATTCTATAAAATTATAGATTTTTATTCAATTCATATACGGTTTGAATAATCAAAATCAAAGCTAAATATTAAGCGCGAGATAAGTGCTAAACAAATGACACACTTCTCGAGCGACTAATTATTAACAATTAATTTTGGATTAAATTATAGGCATTAAGTTGTAGTGAATTTTGATTTATCGGTAGTCAACATAATTTTATTTGATTAAAACTGAATTACATTTAAAACTATTAAAGTTAAACATTTAAGACATTGTGTGCACACAAACAGAATGATACGAAACAGACTACTCGTATGCAATTGATTTTCATTTGTATTTATATGTTAATAGAAATGTATAGAAAGTTCTAGAAGTTATGCATAAATTAAATCATCCGAACAACTATTTGATAACAGGAAATGAGTAAGAACATTTTTTGATTCCTACAATATCACGGTCACCACACTAGTATACTGCATTGCTTGTTTTGCCTTCTTGGTGATGCCAAGCCAGTTGACGTAAAACTCGTCTGCATTGGTCGAGTTTTCAGTTTTTTCAGCGTCACCAAGAAGGCAAACCAATCAGTGCAGTATAGCAGTTAGAAGGTAATTGGTTCAATTGGTATTCTTAACTATAGTATTCAGCTGTAGTAACACTACCTAAGTTGTACTAACAAAAATAATAATTGTTAAAAAGTTAAAAAAAATTTGAATTTTGATAGGCTAAAAACTTGATATCTCTAATTTTGATAAGCCATTCAGTCGGTTCTTAAAATCTTTACAAAATTTCTGAACGGAAGGGAAAGAAAGACCGCATTTTCCCAAAAACAAATGTAAATAGACTCGCTAGTAAAAATCGAGTTATGCTGCTTTATTAAAATAACCATTCATGAACCTATATTATGGTAGAAAGTTAGGTGAAATTAGGTTATTTCGAGCCTGTTAATCAAGTATAGTGATTTTTGCTATGGGAACAGTGCTAGTTCCCTGCAACCGGTGCTGCACCAGTGAAAACTCGCCGCGGTGAAAAATTCTTGGTTAAGTGCTTTACAAAAATAGAAATTTCCAATAAATTCTCACCAGATTTAAGTTCCAGCTTCATTTGAGTGTGTAAGGGGTTTTATCACATGACTGTATATCAAAGTGGTGGCCCAAGTTGAACTGGGCGGTTAAACTGAATGTTGGAAATCTAACTTTTTCAACTATTTCCTATGTATCATAACTCGAAATTTCGGCATTAAATATCTCGGAGATCATAATAGATAGAAACCTGGAGCCAATTGTAACATCTATCCATTTTTTGAGATCTTTCTACTAGGTACAAGGAATAGCTCAAATCAATAATCATAA